>OZ053310.1:19348056-19647869 GCA_964056655.1 Arabis hirsuta
CGGAATTTTAGCAGGAAGTCCATGGAATAGGTGCTGCTTGACCAGTGAAATCATCTGAGGTTTGATCTCATAATCGTTCCTCAAAACAGCAGGAGGAACGATTGCAGCTCAGTTCCTATAGAAGGCGTGGGGATTATCCATATCCCCGATGGCACGATCTTGCTACTGGTCATGGTTTTGCTGCTGCTGCATCTGAGCTATCTGATCTTGTAGCCTTTTCAGCTCGGCTATCAAGTCAATGTCTGTTTGGTCATCCATGTTGACCATATTAGACTTTGTCTTTCGTTTGGTTCGTTCTAGTCTTGCGAGTTCCACGTTGTTCAAAAACACGAGAGGTGTTTGTCGACTCTTTCGGATAGACGTCGGTTTCATACACCTGAAACACAAGCAAGAGAAACAAAAAGAATGAATTACTAATTAGTCTAGAAACATATTTTAAAATCAAAGGTATCGAAGTAGGTCCCCGTCGCAACGGCGCCAATTTGATGAAAGGGTTTTACCCGGTTAAGGATCTCAGACCTAAATTCACTAGACCGAAGTAGAATAGATTTAGGTTCGTTCATGGACCGGCAATACACTTTAATTTCTTTAAACACAATTCTAGCTAAGTGATTTAGGTTGTTTGCAATTGTCACGATTTCAACAATTAAAGCAAGTAAAAATTCGGTTGTAACCAATATTTAAAAGGCGTTAGGCTAAGGGAAAATCTCCGGAATTGGATCATCAAGAACCAAGCAATTATTCAGGGTAATTGTTCAAGTACCAATCTAGAACTCAATCACGATTTTAAGAGGATCCACTGTCGTGGCATCAACTACTTTATTAATCCATCTAGCACCCTAAACTGTCGTTTAAGACTAAAGAGATTAACAAGCATTAACGAGTAAGATTGATAAGTTCACGAGTTGCCTTAACTTCAACTGTCGTTGACTAAGGACAACTCGCCCATCTAGGTTTATTCAAGCAATTCACAACACTTTTGATGAGTAAATTTAACCTAAAATCAAAGGCTAGGTGATCAAGCTAGTCTAAGCATTAAGTTCAACCCAAGATGAAGATATCAAAACAATTTTATAAACCTATCTATGCTTAGTGCATGAATCCCTAATTCCATCGAAAACCCTAACCTAACAAGGTGACTACTCGCTCATAATCGAACAGGGCATAACGAAAGAGATGAGAGAATTCATAAAATAAATAAAGGAGTTCAAGGTTTGAGAAAACTTCAATCAGAAGGAAGAACAAATCTCGAAATCCCCAAAGCAAAACTAACAAAATCCTTTTCTCTTAATCCTTAAAAACGTGGGTAGAACAAAGATGATAGATGCCTCTCTTCTGTCACGAAAATCTTTCTTTTTATAGTCTTTGGTGGCTGGAATAGATTAGGATAAATCTAGGTGGCGAAAATTAGGTTTAATGAAGATTTCCAAAAGTGAATCTTCTAGAGAGCTGGTCGGCTGATCGGAGAGCAGGTCGGCTGATCGGGGAGCAGGTGCTCCTTATCTCCAGAATCTCCAAAAAGTCATGTTTTCCTTCCTTTTTCACCAAGCCTCCAAGCAAGTTCCAATTCCTCATTCCAGCCACCTTTAGACCTGAAAAGACTCGATATGGAGAGAAAGACCCGATAAAAACCCTACAAAACAAAGGTTAGAATGCGCCAAAAACGCATTATATCATGTGTATAGCCGGTAGATGGAATGACCGTCTCACTGAGTATTTGTGATAATACTCACGCATCTCTTTTATCCATGTGATGCAGGTAAAGAAAAAGTGTGTTCGTGGAATCGTGGATGTGAAGAAGAGATGATATAGTGTCTCGGTTTCCTGTTGCTTTTATGTATTGATTAGAATTGCTAAGTTGCTGGTTTTCGGAATTGTTGAGTTAGAATTGTAGGTTATTTTATTGGTTTTGATGAACTGTCGAATAAATCTTTGGTTGAATTGAATTTAATTTCTGCTGGTTATGATTGGTTTGATTGCTGAGATTGAGGATTATTATTCTCATGAATAATAATCCGAATTTAGAATAAAAAAAGCTCGAATTGTTTCAGAATGAACTTAATATTCCTTAATGGTAAGATGTTTTTGCCAAATTGGGGTTTAGTAAATGGTTTCCGTGGGAGAGAGATGAGTAGTTCGTTGTCGGAGACAACATGGATGAATATTTAAGGAAAAAGAGAGAATAAGGAGAAGAAACTATTGTCTGTGGATGTGTTGCATTGTTTTAATAAGAAGAATAAGGAGATGAAGGCAAAGGAGTGGAAACCAGAAAGAAGAGCAAGAAATGTGAGAAGAGTGGAGAATCATAACTGATCATTGTGATTTTTTTTTCCTTTTTCTAAAATAAAATATTAATGTCTACATGGTAATTTGATCATTTGATCGCTCCCAATTTATACGTATTTATTTTATCTTACCAAATATATAATTTAAGTGTATGATTAGCATGAAGACGAGGATGAAAAGTGATGTGGTGTACTGGAATAATCCACAAGCGATGCATCTCAAGAGTCAAGAGACTCATAAACTATTATTGTGAGAGGTAAAACGTGTAACAAACTACTTAGAATTTAATGTGTGTTTTGTGATCTTGCCTCGATGATTCCTCGCTTCTTTTTGGAAGACAAATAAACCACTATTGTAACGAGTTGGTTTCAACTTTGACTTTGTAAAGTGCATCAATTTAACTGCAACAAATTACATATGGTTAAACCTAGCTATTGAACAACACTTTGTTAAAATAATAAAATTTGGTATGGTGCAACAAATTTATATTTCATTTTAAAATTCTTTATCTATAAAGCAATTTCCAAATTCTTTACAAACTATAGTTAGTTTGATTTTTCTATAAACTATGAATTATTAAAAAAATAATAAATGAGAAAAACCAGCGCGTATGCGCGAATAATCACTTAAAAATAAAAGTAATTAAGAAAAGAACTTGTTGTAAATTTAATTGTTTTATTTTTATATTTTTATATGCGGCTGTAGATTATGGCTGATGAAATCCTTATCTCCACCCGATGGCAAAACGCTAGTGATTGCTTAATTGGACAACACCTTTTAACTTTCTAAATGGAATAATATTAACTAGTGAACGATATCTGGAATAATATTTAGTGCAAACTTATTACCAAAAAAAAAATATTTAGTGCAAACTAGAGTTTGTCTATAAAAATTGTTCCACAACAAGGAATAGTGACAGATTGCAGCAATTGTCTGAATTCCCAAGAGAGGAATAATCCATATGTTAGAAACCCACCGACGCAATCATTCTTTTTTCTTGCTTAAGACAAGAGTTTACTCTTTTGAACGAAGTATGAAGTTATACTTTCTAAAGGCACTGAAATTTGTCCATAGACTATGGATCTAATGCTTATTTTATCTTTCTAAACAATATGCAATACATAAATTTCAATTCGGACAATGATATTATTGGGCTTTATATCCTGTAACATTATCTATAAGTAAAAAATTTCGTATATTTATACGTATAACTATAGGATGTATGATGTATCTCTACTAAATCAACAAATCCTTCAAAGATATACAAACTAGTGATTGTCATGCGTTGCGTGGGATTTAAAGTTAACATGGTAAAATATGTAATAATTTATAATATCTTGATTATATGTGTATTTAATATCATATAAATTTAGTGCTTATAGTAAATAATTATCTAAGTTATAAAACTAACCATTTGCACCAAATTGTTGTACAAATACAATGTTATAGGCAAAAAAGAGAAAAAAACTGTCGCAACATAAGAAAACATCTTTGTTGACACAAATCCTTAATTTGTATGTATTTATCTATATTCACTACGGTTTTCTAAAACAACTATTGTAAAATTCTATTGATTAGACATGTTATAATATATTTTGCTTCTATAGAGACATCTGCATATCCTCAACAGAATGTTGGAATGCATATTTTTGTTTATTTCATTAGAATCTTGAATCATAATGAGAGAATCATTGATGTTTGATTGTATTTGTATCTCACTTTATCTGTCGATTTGCTGTGATATTTATCTTTCACATTGATTCATTGGTAAATGATTCTTTTCTCTAGATTTACAATTTGTGGTGGAGTAAGGTTTTCCTTCGAAAATCTTTGTTAGGAGAGTTATTTTGTCCAACACAACTTTTTATTAGGAAGTGATTGGTAAATTGGTTTTAAAAACTATGAAAACATTTAATAAAACGTTATACATCTTAAATTTTTTTTTTAAATATCAGATATCATCTTTTTTTTGTTTTCATGTTATGCATTTTTATTAGAGAAATTTAAAAAAATGCCACTTTTCAAGTGCCACTTTACAAAAATGCCACACTTTTGAAATCTTTACAAAAATGCCACTTTTTCAAAATTATTTTTTCTTTATACTATTTATGTTTGGGTTAATTATGTTCTGTTAGTATTTAGTTATGAAGGTTTAGAGGAGTTTAGGGGTCAAAACATTTTTTAGTGTTTAGAATTTTAAAATATATAATTAGTGTTATTTTTGCAAATGAACACCCCTAAGTGGTATTTTTGCAAATGTGCACATAAAAAATGACATGTTTGCAATTTCTCCTTTTTATTAAAACTTATCTTCTATGATTTTTTTTTTAAAATCAGAGTTACCTATACAAAAATCAAAGTTTTAAGTTTTAAATGTATTTTTGTATAGTATACTGTTTAATTTGGTAAATAAAATATATATTTTATATACATATATTATATAAAAATTACATAAATGTGCACAAGACAGTTAAATATAATTTGTTGGAATTAATTTACATAAGAATTGCCTATTAAATTATTAGAAATAATTGATATAGTTATTAAAAGACATTTAATTTTCATTTTTTGATAAATAAATTAAAAATCCAAATGTCAAAAAATTAGATCACACATGGTAACTTCTCATGACTTTGGTTTAGAGCAAACCTTAAAATAGTTTTAAGTTTTAAACGTTTTTTATATAGTATACTGTTTAATTTGGTAAATAAAATATATATTTTATATGCATTTATTTACATAAGAATTACATAAATGTGTATAAGGCACTTAAATGTAATTTGTTGAAATTAATTTACATAAGAATTACCTTTTAAATTGTTAGAACTAATAGATAAAGTTATTAAAAGACATTTGATTTTCATTTTTTTAATAAATAAATTAAAAAGTTAAAAGTAAAAAAAATTAGATGACACATGGCAGTCTCTCATAACTTTGGTTTTGAAGAAATCTTAAAATATTATATTAGATTGACTAAGATATTTATCGTAGAAATAACATTTTTTAGGTCGTTTTTGATGCAGTGATACGGATTACGTAAGACCACGATACAATCCATTCACTATGCATATTCGGGTTCATTACATCCACCTAAATCCACGGAAGGAAGCAAAATTAGAACTTCATTTTCAGAATCTAATTCCATTCTTTAGCCTTTCAAATTTGATAGTTATGTAACATGTAAACGGTCTTAAGAATTTTCAAAACGCCATCTCTCCATCACGATTGATGATGATAAAGAAAATTACTTCTATTTAAACATGGCATTCACTATATAATCTAATTCTTTACTTTTTTTTTCTTTCTTCATGATCAACAGAAATTAAGAACATAGGTATTTTCAGATTTACCAAATATTTCCAAAGCCTCAAAACTCCATGATAAACGTAAACTTCATCTTTAAAATTCTTACTACCGAAAAATAAAATTTTAATTATTAGTTCTAATATTATTACAGTTATTACATGATTATTGTTCCGTTGTATGGATTTTTGTTATGCGTATGTCTAATGAATTTTAATTTTTAACAAAGGGGTATATAGAATAACTATATCTATAGATAGTCACTGTATCATGAATCGTTGCAAAGCTTGCAAGCTTTGAGGAATGAGGATGGCTTCCAAAAACGAAAGTTTAAAAAGTTGTATTCTTCTCTTTTCCCGAAAACTACAAATACTCTAAAGGGAATTCGTTCCCTATTACTTTAAGAAATAAATTATATCATCCGTTATCTAACCTAGATAGACCGATAATATTAAGTAATCATTTGTTTCTGTAATATTTATATGACTTTATATACATATTGTAATCTTAATAGTAGTCTTAGTAGATTAATAAATATTCGATCCATATGACTAGGGGGGATCACATATCACTGCATGCGTAGGATTTGATGAGGATAATATAATATATGGGTGTTATACCTTTAGAACCTGCTCATGTTCAAAACCGTCTTTGAGCAAATGCAAGTAGAACGACCAAATAAAGTTCTTAATCAAATACAAGATTTCTTGAAGAAAATTATTACCACTCAAAAACGTTTAAAATGTTTGTTCAGGGCCACTCACATATCCTCACAAAGTTATAAATAGTCGAAAATGGCTCCGACTCAATTATGTTTTGGGCTATTCTAATGAGAATAGATGTTTTTTTTTTCGCTATAAAAAGAAAAATAAAGGTAATAATGCCACTTAAAACGTGTTTATAATGATTAATGACCAATGGTGGAATTGGAACTCACTGGTTTCTTAGTTTGCATTTTCCAAACCTTGTAAATATATCATAAATATCTGTTCGTAAATATATGCCCATACATATATATAAAATATACATCTTGTATTACTCCTACGGATTCTTTCTTGTGTGTAATGATGGTACACACGGTACCTCAAGATTGAAGAGACATGCAACGCAAGCATGTTTCTATTTGTACGTATCTATGGACGGAAATCTTCAAGAAATTAAAGGAAAAATGATTGCAACGATAGAAATTAAAGAACTTGAATAAATAAAGTCAAGGGACACAGTACTCATATCCTCATAAAATGGACTTTTATATATATATATATATATGTATTTTTTTTTTTTTTGTCACGAACACATTTCATTCCGGCACACTAGCCAAATACAACAGTATCTGGGAACCAGTTAGGGACTGAAGTGTCAATATAAGAAAACAGTAACTTCCTCTGTCGAACATGTCGGGCCAGTAGGTCTAACCTAACATTCTTCTCCCTTGGACAATATCGTATGGTACAATCTGGAAAAGAAGCCCGTAGTTCCTTGAACTCTTCCAGCTCTGCTTGAAACCTCGGTCACTGTTCCGGGTCTCTCACCATGTTGGTCAATTCCATCGAGTCCGTAAGAAAAAGGCTACAATACCTGCGTTTCTTCCGTAGACAAGTCATTGCCCACGGAAGGCTGTTGAGCTCTGTGTATAAGGGGGAGAGGCTCCGCCTTATACCGCAAAGTCCAAGTAAGTCTATCACGCCGTCCTGTAGCTGAAGTGTCCATCCTATGCCACTTGTGGGGTCTCCATCTTTCCATGCTCTGTCCAGATAACATGCGAATGGTTCCTGGGGAGCTATAATAAAGGGTTGGTCCTGGCGGGTCAGCAAACCTGGCTCCATCGGTGTATTAGCTAAAAACCAGGCCGCAGCCTCTTTACCTGCTAGATCAAGGATATCTTGTGCTGATCGATCATAGTTATTGAACACCTTGTCATTTCGTACTTTTCATAAATACCAGATAATCCATAGGTAGCATCTTACTGTCTCTTCAAAAGCCATTTGATTGGGCACTCTCGAAAGTACAGTAAAACCTCTATAAATTAATAATGTTGGAACTTTGAAAATTTATTAATTTAGAGAGATATTAATTAATCGATAATAAATATTAATTTATAGAGATATATCTGTTTTAGGTAAGAATTTTTTTTAACAAAATTTAAATGATATTCTGTTCAAGAATTTAATTAAACTCATTTGTAAAATAATATGTATTAACTTGAGATTATGACTTATATTTTTTATTATTGCAATAGAATAAATATTAACATCATAATATAAGATCCATTTAATGTTGATGATAATCAGCAACGATATATATTATGATACATTTGCAAAAAATTATGTGTACAAAATCAGTTATCGTGTCTGTAACTTATCATAAATTTTGGATACCGAAAAAACAATTATAAAAGTTTGTTTGAGATACTAAGTAGAATAAAAAGTTACATAAGCCAAAAAAATTAGAGAAATTTTAAAAAATACCATTTTTAAACTGCCACTTTACAAAAATGCCACCTTTTTACAATCTTTACAAAATTATTTATTCATTATATCATTTATGTTTGGGTTAACTATGTTGTATTAGGGTTTAGTTTTGAGGGTTTTAGGGGTAAAAAAAAATTTAGGGTTTAGAATTTTAAGATTTAGGCTCTAAAAAATCATAATTAGTGGTATTTTTGTAAATGGGCACCAAAAGTGACATTTTGTAAATGTGGACACAAAATGTGGCATTTTTGCAAATGTCCCAAAAAATTATATATATATATATATATATGCATAATTATACATTATTATTAATTTATGATATTATTGGGACCATATTTTTACATGGAAATTTCAAAAAAATTATTATCTTATCATCTTATCGAATTTCGTAAATTTTTACATTGGCCCGACTCTGGACCGGGATAATTTATTAATTTATAGTATGATTAATTTATCGAATATTAATTTATAGAGGTTTTACTGTAGAAAATCCATATTTTTTCAGAGAGATTCTGTCAGAAAAACTTATAGAAAATGAGGTATGCGGGCCATCGTTCAACATTGCCGTGGCGGACACAAAAACAGGAAATGGACTTATATATATATTGCTCATTAAACCAATTGAAATCAAAAGAAAAATGATTACACAACTAGATATGTAAAACAGTAAAAATTAAAAAGTCTATCCACCCTTCGACTAGCGGCTCCATCAAATGAAACAATTTTTTTTTCAAATCAACTGAAAGTTTTTCAGTTCTATTCCGGATCGTTTGGCAAAGATAATTAGAGTTTATGTCACGATAATTAATAAAAAAGAATTAAATAAGAGAAGTGAGACTAAAATGTATTGTTTAGGGTTTAATTGGTTAACCAAATACTAACAACGGCGAAAACAAATGATAAGACCGTACCCAAGTTGTATGTATTTTTTGCAGGTGATTAAAATAAAAATTATAATATTTTTCTGATTCTAAAATACTGTTTTTCTAGAATTTACATACAAATTAAAAAAATTTTGATTAACTTGCGTGTGGGAATCACAAGCTGAGGAGGATTATAAAAAATTTTGGTGGATGTGAGCAAGACAGGAGGGTGTTACGTCCACGTCCATATTTTTATTTTTATTTTTATTTGGCTCCACTAGAAAGAAAAGTGATCGATTCCGAATCCTCTCCGTCCATTTTGCTTTTCTCTCGCTCTTTTACGTTTAAAATCATGCATTTACTTACCATAAGTAAGTTTTCATTAGGTTTTCTATTGAAAAATTTTGAAAAATACCATTTTTGAAATATCATTTTTTAAAAATATCATGTTTTCAAAAAATTTGTAAAAATATCATTTTAAAAAAAAATTATTTATTTATTATATTATTTATATTTAGATTAATTATGTTGCATTAAAGTTTAGTTTCGAAGGTTTAGAGTTTGTTAGAGATCAAAATAATTTTAAAAATTTAGAATTTTACGATTTAAGTTTTGAAAATTTTGAATTTTTATAAATGAACAATCCATTATAATATTTTTAAAAAGTGGCACATAACATTTTTATAATTGTTCTTTTTCTATATATCAATCATAGAAAACAGGATAGCCAAACCCAACTAACAAAAGAATAATTATTGTAAAATATTCCTTTCTTAATCATCTGCTAATCATATTCTTCCAAATGGATAGGTATAATTGCCTCTGACCACTTCATTAAGTGGTTAAATCCAACTAATAATCATGTCTCACCTCAACTGCAGTAGCGTTTTAGCGTGTGGTGTTGTATAGATTTCTTTTTTGTAAAAACTATTGGACAAAGGACAATATAAAAATCCAAAGTAACATCTATCCTCCGTATATTAATCGAATAGATACTAAATAAAAAAATCTATATATTATTTAATGAGTATTTTAAGGTATAAGTCAATTAAATTAATCAAACAAAGCATTCCAAATAATTTTATATGACGTGTTAGAAATCTCGCATATTTACATTAATTTTTTTAATATAAAATTACAAATACATATGTTATTAATTTGAATCCAACTAAAATATAACATTTAAATATTTTAAATGTTATATAACATAATATTTTAACGATGAATCATTTATCGATGTCAATTATTTTATAAAAATTGTATTCATGTCCATTTAGATATCATATGGGATTGATCATACAATTAATTTCTTTTATATCGTTTGATTGTATTCATATCACTCTAACTAAAGTTGTGTTTTTGTTATAAACGTACAACTTTACAAATCAAACATTAATGCTTGAATTTCAAAAATCATCATTTTCACTTTTTATTATTTCTTTGATTTTTTATTTAAGAAGATTTACATACTAACACGATACTTTTTGGATCTGGTGAGCTCAAATGAGTTTGAGAGAACCCATAAACTTAAACATATACGATTTACATTAAAAAAATTTACATTCAATCTATGTATCATGCAGATAAAATTTTGTACGATAAATATATTTATCTATATGGAAGATATATTAATGATCTTTGTTTTTTCTGATTTTTTCATATATTATAAAAAAAATTTTCAAAAATTTTATTCCCGTATTTCTGCGTTTGACGCGGAACAAAAATCTAGTGAATGATATAAACCCCAAGCGTGGGCAAAAAAGAAATGATATAAACAACCCCAAAAGCTCGAATCTAATCTAGAATTCAAAAAAAGAGCAGCACCACATGATCCATTTGGAAAATATTCATGAATTATTTCATTAATTTTGATTATTTATCGGGACAATTGCAAAAACACTAATTTTAATGTGTCTATTTTCAAAAATATCATCATGAGATGTCTATTTTCAAGATACCATTAATAAAAGTTTTTGAACTCTAAATCCTCACATTCTAAACCTACAAAAAAAATTGGAACCTTAATACAAAATAGTTAACTCAAACCTGAATAATGTTTTGAGTAAATGATATAATTTGAGTGTCATTTAAAAAGAATGATTTCAAAAATGTGACTTTTTAAAAAACTGACATTTCAAAAATAGTATTTTTCAAAAATAGTCTTATTAATTTGCATCCGTATTTACACTTATTTTGTATATAATTTTTTTTGTTTCATTTGTGTTTGGCTTATAATGCTTGTCTTTTATAAAAATCTTATTATGGAAACTTAATTTTTTTTTGGATTTAACACATGATATTTGGATTTAACACTTCGGAAATGAATTGTTCTGTGGGTCGAGGCAAGATTTCAATTCCCTTCAACCGTGGAATTATATAACCACTGTTATTTGGCCAGTTGAAATAATACGTTTTAGGTCCATTAGAAACCTCGTAAGTGTACTACTCAACGGCTATATTCACCTTGTGGGGATTAATTCAATGGTAAAACCATGTATCTTCTCATGATTTTTAAAAAGAAAAAAAAAATCCACGGTGAAAATGAATATATGGCTCATGTAGGTCTCGAACCTCTTCATCCTTCACGTTGTTACCATAAACTGAAAATGTTTTGTTTTTCTTTTTTTCAAAAATACAGCATATTTCTTTTCTCTTGTAAAAAGAAATTCAAATGACTGAAATAATCAAGGCTTAAGTTTCCAACTAAAATACTATAGTTCGAGATAATTTGTCTAAGTAACTTAACTTGTATATAGAAGAACCATACCTTGAAGCTAAAACAAAGAAGAGCTTAATATTTCAGCATTATTATCCATCCGCAGTTTCTGTAAACTAGATACCATAATTCAAGTATCAGGTTAGTCTAGTCGGGAGCCTTGTGGTCAAATGGTAAGGAGAAGAGTTTATGGTGCTAACACACTTCAAGTTTGATATACCTACTACGCGAAACTAAAAACACATTGTTTTGGACACTCACACGGATATATGAATCCTTGATTTCGGCCCATTTGCATATCCGAAGAGAGGGTTTATTCGTGGACTGCACCTCTCTCGAGATTAGTTTGCCCTATGCATAGGCTTTGGATTTACCCTGAGTTATAAAACAAAAAAAAATGGATCAGGCTCCCATAACAATTCAATTCCAATTTTCCTTATAAGTTTTTTTTTACTTTTTATGAGCTTTAATGATATAGGACTTAACTGTAACACTAATGTTGAGGAATTTTGAAGAAAACTTGTGGAAAAAAAAAATTATGTTACCATTTGTATAAGTTGTAAAATTCTGCAGAATTGTGGAAAGTGACCACATGGGGAATTGAGAAAAAAAAACAAATGAAATACTCTTGAGTAATTAACAAGAGATAAATTATTGGTATAAATGGTAATAGAGGAATTTTGCAGAATTGTGGAATTTTGCAAAATTTTTAGTGACTTTTTGCAGAATCTTGCGGAATAACTTTAAATTTAAATAGTAACTGCTGAATCTTGCGGAAAGTAACATAATTTTTAAAAATAAATAAATAAATTAAATTTATAAAAATATTAATTAAAATTGTATTTGTAGTAATTAAATATTTATATTTATAAATGTACTAACTAAAATTAAGTAATTAATTAAATTTATGAAAATATTAACTATTATGTTTGTTGAAATTAAATATTTATGTTTACAAAATGTATTAAACTTTAGAAAAATTAAAAAAAATTATTAAATTTTAGTAAATGCGGTTTTTTAAAGCTTCTAAATTTTGTTATATATTTAGTTCACACTTTCAATATTATTGACCTCAAATAATAATAATTTTAATGTATAATTAGTTCTTGTCAATTATTTTAGCTAATTTATATTCTTAAAACAAGTTTATTCTCTTATTTCTTTCGTTTCTTTTTTTTTTCAGTTTCCTATGTGATAAAAATTATCAATTCTGCAGAATACTTCAAATATGCAAATGGTAACAAAAAAAAAAATTCCACAAATTTTCCACAAAATTCTTCAATTGAAGTGTGACCATTTAGGCCCTATATGTATTGAATTTATTAATGTTTGATTTCAATAATATGTAAAGTATGAACTAAATTATATAACATAATCTGAAAACTAAAAATAAAAATAAAATCGTTTTTATTAAAATAATATTAAATATTATTTTAGTGGCCGAATTGGATTACCAATTCTAGTGGCTCCTTTTGATTTATAGTTTCGTTGAAATGTTAAATATACACTATAATTTATAGTTTATTTGTTAATTTTTGTAAATCAATAATTATTTTAAACGTATTCTAGTTATTCAGCGGGGTTAAATTTTAGTTATTCCTTTATTCGAATAACTAATTCTACTAATTATTAACAAAAAATATTTGTCAATTTTGCTAAACAAACATAGAAATCAAAATAATTCAATAAAAGATTATTATTCTTGTAAAACTGAACACAATTACAAACATAAATATTTAGTTTTAAAAATACAAATTTAGTTAATATTTTCATAAGTTTTATTAATTTATTTTTAAAAATTCTGCTAGATTCTAGAAGATTGAGCCGTTACTATTTAAATTCAAAGTTATTCCTCCGCATTCCATAAAAAGTCACCAAATATAGATATAAACATAAAATGATTATATAATCTTTTTGAGAAATTTAATATAAATATAAAAATACAAAAATTTAAGTTTCAAAAAATCTTGTTTAATTAATATTATAAGCAAAAATGCCACAATGGGTAATCCTTTTGCTGTGCTACTTTTCAAAAATGTCACAATAGGTAGTTTATTTGTAAAAAAGCCACTAATTATGAATTTTTAAAACCTAAATCTCAAAATTTTAAACCCTAAAAAATGTTTTGACCCCTAACTAACCCTAAACTCTAATACAACATAGTTAATCCAAACATAAATAGTATAATCAATAAATAATTTTGAAAAAGTTGTATTTTTACAAAGATTTTGAAAGTGTAGCATTTTTGAAAAGTGGTACTTCAAAAGTGGTATTTCTCAAAATTATTTTTAAAAATTTTGCAACATTCCGCAAGATTCAGCAGTTACCATTTGAATTCAACATTATTCCGCTGGATTTTGCAAAGTCATCAAAAATTCCTCAAGATTATGCAATTCTGCAAAATTCCTCTGTTACCGTTTAAACCCATAAACTTGAACAAAGTCAAGGGACACACTACTATGGTCTAGGCCCTTCTTAGATCCATTATTTATTGTTAAACACCTTTTGTACTTTTTCCTCTGGCTTAAAATAACAGTGAAATTTAGTAAAACATACCTTTTCCGTTTTTGGATTGAACTATTGATAATGACATACGAGATAGTGCACTTTCAAATATGGAGCCTGCTAAAAGAAATATAAGAAAGAGTTCTTATTACCACACACACCCACCAAAAATATATAGACAAAACTAAAGGGTGTGTTACGTCAGTACATCAATCACCTCTTTTATCAATATATGTTTGTTTACCCTATAATATGTATTAACCAAAGCCCCGAAATGATAAGGAGAAGAAGTAAAATGAAGGAACAAGACTCATGTTTATTCCAATTACCAGAGTTAGAACCTGAAACACAAAATAAAAACTTAAGATCATATATATGGTTCTAGCTCAGTTTCAGGATCCAACTTACCGCTGGTTTTGCGAAACAATATACACGCATAATTTTGTGAAAATGTGTGTGTTTGGACAACGTTAAACTGAAGGACCAAGAGGAAAAATCAACGTGCTCAAGATCTTAGAACAATATCTATTCCTATCTCAGGTGCTGCTACTAGATACAAAAACTCACTAATCAGGCTCTCATAACAATATTAATCTCACTCTTTATATTTCTAAGGCTGTCCAAATTTTTGTCGATTTCTTATTCTCTCTTTTTCTTTTATAAGCTTTTACAGTTGCTACTAATATAACCCTTAATAAAGGCAAGAGACACAAATACTCTCATATCCCCACCGAAAAGGCGAAGAAAGAAAGGTCAAGGGTCTCTCTATGTTTATTTCAAAATTGTACACCACCATTTATGGTCTAATGAACAGAGAGCTACAGAAAAACATATGGAGATTTTTCTGATGCTGTTGATATCCACATACGAGATATAGTGCCCTGCCAAAAAATATAAGAAAGAGTTCTTATAATCAAACACACACTCACAGCAAAAAAGATTATAAAAAGGCAGAAGTAATGGGAGTGTTACATCAGTAACACCAATCACCCCTTAACGATCAAGTTTTGTTTTGTTTTTATATATATATATATAATGGGCTTGTGACATCACAAAAAAAGAGACCCTACATTATCAATAGGAAAATCCTACAAACATATGGTCAGTATAAAATTTGGAAAAAAGGTAAATCATTAGATTTTTAATATTGTGAGTGTGATATCGCGTAGACACACCACAGTGTTGAGAATTCAACTTATATATATATATAGTGGGTCTGAGTATGCCATGGTGAACCAAAGCTGAGAAAGAGTTGTCAAGTAACAAGAGAGATAACGATAAAGAGAGAGAGAGAAAGAGAGAGTGATGAAAATGATGCAGGAGGAAAACCGAAAGGGTCCATGGACAGAACATGAGGACATACTTCTGGTAAATTTTGTTCAATTATTTGGAGATCGAAGATGGGATTTTATAGCAAAAGTATCAGGTTTGAAGGTGGAGGGAGAAAGATAAGAATAGGTAAGGAGCCTCCATTAATGAGCTAGTTTTGGTTGTAGGTTTGAACAGAACAGGAAAGAGTTGCAGGCTTAGGTGGGTTAATTACCTTCATCCTGGTCTCAAACGCGGCAAGATGACTCCTCAAGAAGAGCGCCTCGTCCTTGAGCTTCACGCAAAGTGGGGAAACAGGTCTCATCCTTCTAAGAAACAAACAATATATATATATATGATGGTTACAAATATCTCATACTCTTTTGTACTCAAAATTTTCATCTACTTATCTATCATGCAAGGTGGTCAAAAATAGCCCGGAAATTGCCGGGACGGACAGATAACGAGATAAAGAATTATTGGAGGACTCATATGAGGAAGAAGGGTCAAGAAAAGAAGCGTCCAGCGTCTCCGAGTTCCTCGTTTTCCAACTGCTGCTCTTCGTCTATGACCACTACCAATACTCAAGATGTATCGTTCCAGCCGCGGAAATGTTCTTCAGGGAAGGTGAGCTTTTACGACACTGGAGGATCCACCGGGGAGATGAATCAAGAAACAGAAGACAGATACTCGATGGATGACATATGGAGAGAGATTGATCACTCTGCAGTTAACATGATGAAACCGGCTAAAGACATATACTCAGAACAAAGCTATTGTTTAAGCTACCCAACTCTGGCTTCTCCATCATTGGAAAGCTCATTGGATTCTATATGGAACATGGATGCAGATAGAATTAAGGTGTCTTCCTTTGAAACTGATCAGTTTCCTCTCTGTTTCAAACAGAGTAGATCGCCATGGTCGTCAGGTTAATTTAGGATTTGATTTATTCAAAATAAATATGTTTACATAATATAGTTATAAATACAGAATAAAAGCTTAACGACTGTATAAGTTTTGTTTCGATGAACACAAAAACAGCCTAAGTTTGTGCTTGTTTTAATATCTAAGTTTCTAAAGTGAATGAGAGAATAAGTCTTATGTTTTTTTCTTCTTGAAAATTCTAAAATAAAGTTGACTAACAAATTTTCACATGAATAATCACATCTGTATAACTTATCCCACGTGGATTAACATTTCTAAGCGTACAATCTCTAATAATTCGTTCAATTACAAGTTTTAGTTTTAAATGGGCCGTAAGCCCAAGTTTGACAACATAGGCAAAAATGGGCCTGGACTTTCCCAAACTTAAGCGAAAAAGGAAACTTGGAAGAGAAGGAGAAAAAGGAAACTTGAGTCCCAAGTAGTCACTATAAACGGATCTTATAAATACATTCTTTCTCTCTGTCTCATGTTTTTTTATCACACAATTCAGATAAGAGATAGAAAGAAATCTAGAGCGAGAGAAATATGAAGAGATCGATGTCTAACAGCCGATTAGGTCAATGGGACGACTCGAACCATCCTCACAAGAAGCCGAAATATTTAGAGTACGATGCCGATTCTTCGACCACGAAGAAACCATCGACCGATGTAAGAATTCCAGAAAGCGGTTGGTGGATGGTGACTCAATATCTGGGAAAAGGCTCATACGGCTCTGTTTACTCAGCCGTGATCACGACCGACGGTGACGAAGACGATCTTCCATACGAGATTGCCATAAAGTCTAATGAAATCTCAGAATCATCACAGATCATGAACGAGGAAAGGATTTTACTTCGTCTCAAGAGCCCATTCGTTGTCACTTGCTACGGCCACAAGATAACAGAGGAGAAGAACGAGTATCCGACAACCATGTACTACAACACGATACTCGAGTACTGTCCTAATCAATGCCTTGCGAAACACATCAAGAACTACGAAGGAAGAGGATTACCAGAGAATGATGTCAAGGGACTCGCTACTGATATCTTGCTTGGTCTCAAGTACATCCATGGAGAGAAGATCATTCATTGCGACATCAAACCTAAGAACATCTTACTTGCGCCTGAGAATAAGAGAATTAGGGCTAATGGGTTTGCGGCTAAGATCTCTGGTTTTGGAAAAGCGATGGAGACAGGGTCGGTTGAGTACAACGAAGAATGTGGTCATAGGAGAGGCACGACGAGGTTTATGTCTCCTGAGCTTATAAGAGACATGGTTTTAGACTATGGAGCTGATGTGTGGGCTTTTGGTTGTACGGTTCTTGAGATGTTGACTGGAGAAAGGGTTTGGGGAGAGCACGGCGAGCTTGATTGGGAAGACTGGATTACTCTGATCGGTGAAAGCAACTTTGTTCCTTATGTCCCTGATTCATTGTCTGATGAAGCTAAGGATTTTATCTATAATTGTTTGGAGAAAGACCCTGCTCTGAGATCCTCTGTTGATAGTTTGTTGGAACATCCGTTTCTTCGATGGAAACACGATGAAGAGGAAGAAGAAGAAGTAATATATGAAGAAGAAGAAGTAATATACGAAGAAGAAGAAGAAGAAGAAGAAGAAGAAGAAGAAGAAGAAGAAGAAGAAGAAGAAGAAGAAGAATATGATGAAATAGGAGATGCAGATGTAGAAGCATATGAAGCATATTTTGAAGAGGAAGAGGCATATGAAGAAGAGCAAGAAGAAATTGAAATAGATGAAGAATACCCTAAAGAGGATCCGGAAGAAGAAGATCTATGAGAAGATGTCCATGTGAATTTTCACACTTTTAGTATGGATCTTGTTTCAATTATTTGTTTTATATTGCAAAACCAAGGATGATTATTATCTGTTGTATCTGTTACAAGTTTTTGTAAGCCAAGCTATTCTTTTTCTGATAAGAGCCATCTTTATCAGCACAACCAGAAAAGAATTCTCCATTTGATCATTCAATAATCAGAAATCAAAAGCTCCACTCAGTTTTCGGAAACGTTCGCCTACGAATCAAGAAACTAACACTATTAATACGGAAGCTTAATTTCACCGTTGATACGATTTGTATCTCAAACTCTTATATCAATAAGAACTCTCTTACTTTCCTTAATCAAAGATCCCAAATACAAAGAAAATGCAAACATAAAAGATAAACCTAGACTAAAGAGATGTTCATGGAGTCTCTTCTCTCCCTCTCAACAACTTTTGATTAATCCCTTGATAAAGTTAATGAGACTACAAGCCAAAACATATATAGATAGAGCCTAATGGATACCCTAATTTAACCATGGTTGCTTAGAAGTATTCACAATTAACTCTTGTTACTTTAACCCACACCTATCATAATGTAAATGAAAAGATGATTCCAATCTTGTTTGCAGAATCCAATACATCATAATTAAGAGTCAACCTCACGTAAGCCATCGTATATGATCAAAGTGTTGAAGTGTCTTGATCTGGATGTCTGACTTACATCTTCTTGACAGCATCAATAACCTTCTTCTTGTCGACTCTGATGTCGATAATGAAACAAAGGTATTGTTGTGTTAGATCTTCTTCATCGCAGACTCGGTGGGGAGAGAGGATACTTGAGGATTTGGTAATAGGCTGAGCTTATTTCTACATAGGTATTTTGGTTCCTCTGGTTAGTCAAAGTGTTTGGTTTGTGTAATGTTACTTTGGTTTTGATCTTAGATGCCTTCTTGAATGTTGCACCTGACTTAAACGCTTTTGCAGCCTTCATGGCCTTCGGAAGCAGAAGAAGAAAAGAGACAATCATACAAAGATAATAAAATAGTCCACCATGTATAGTTCAGCTTCTAGCTGAATTCTGATGAACAAGTTTCAGTGACTCCATAGAAAAGAGATAATTTACTAAAACCACAAGAAATTACCATCTGCAAAGGTCAGAGAATCACAAGCAGTGGCTTATTATTTGCCAAATAGATCCAATCATAACCAATAACATATAGATAGATAGTTAAGAGATCATTTGCATAGCTTTTACTACACAACTTTTTTTCCTTTTCTCTTAAAAGCTACAAAAAAGCTACAAATGCAGATATTTAAAAAGCTACATTTTATAGCAAAGGACCATTACGTTTGAAATTCGTAGCTGCCTCCACTCAAGAAAGAAAATTTCAGCAAAACCCAGAAAAAAAATTCGCCATTGATCATCCAATAATCAGAAATCAAAAGCTCCAATCAGTTTTCGGAAAAAATCAACAAGACCTATAAAATTTCGCATGAGAATCACGAAACTAACAATACTAATACGAACAACCTGTCAAATGGGTTTGATGACCTTTATCCAACCCAACCCATTATAAAATGGTCATTTATGGTCATAACCCATATGGAAATAGTCCAATTGGGCATAACCCATTTTGTTCCATGGTTTTTATGGGCTCAATTTGGTGGACAATGGTCAGCCCAATAGATAATAAAAATTAGGATTTTGTTAATTTGGGGGAAAATAAAAAAAAATCTGATTTGCTTCTCCATCTCTATTCACGATCTCCTTCACGTCATATTCACGATCTCTTTCACGAAGGGTCTGCAATCGCCATCTCTGCAATCACGATGGGTCTGCAATCGCCATCTCTACAATCACGAAGGGTCTGCAATTTTGATATTCACTCCCCACAAACTGGTATCCTCTCCATCTCCGCCTCGTCGCTTTCCCTAGAAATTCATGTGAAATTTGACGATTAATGATTTTCTTTGATTTGGTTGCATCATAGAGATTGGCTTCGTGTTGGGCTAATTCTTTTTTGGCTAATGAGCAATTAGTTTCATGCACTCAATGGAAGTGAAATTGTTCATTTGTGCTCTTAAGTTTATAGTTTTTGATTGATTTGTAACTTTGCATTTTTCAAAACCATGTTCACTTGAAAGTTAATAAGATATGTTTGTGTTATTTTTTCAGATGGATATCGAAGGGGTTTTAGATTTGAATGATGATGAATATATAAGTGGAGATGATTTGATGGATCAGGATGAAAACAATCATGTAGAAGTCGATTCTCTATCTCTTGCGAGTACTGCTAAGAACGCTAAAGGTACATCTAGACATAGGTATTCTAGGTGTTGGCGTAACTTTACAATAGTTGGAGCGAAATTAGCAGATGGTATGAGTAATATCCGTTGCAAATATTGCAATTACAATTATTGCTTTAATCTACGTAAAAGTGGAACTACTTGTTTGTTGCGTCATATGAATAGTTGTGAGAAAACTCCTGGAAGTACCCTTGGAAGTAGCAATAGAAAGCTTGATATGCTGGTTTTTCGTGAAATGATTGCAGTGGCAATCATTGAACATGATCTGCCTTACTCTTTTGTTGAGTATAGAAGGATAAGAGAGGCGTTTGCTTATGCTAACTCTAGTATTGAGTTTTGGAGTAGAAATACCGCTGCTGCAGATTGTTTAAAGATATTTGAGAAAGAAAAGAAGAAACTTAGGCTGATTTTAAATGAAATTCTTGGAAAATTTTGCTTGACAACCGATCTGTGGAGAGCTGTTACCATTGAAGGTTACTTGTGTTTGACTGCACACTACAATGATTCTGACTGGAATTTGAAAACAAAAATTTTGTCTTTTTGTGCATTTCCTCCTCCGCATTCTGGTGCTGCCATTGCGATGAAGTTGATGGAATTGTTAAAAGAATGGGGAATAGAGAAGAGAGTGTTTACAATTACAGTGGATAATGCATCATCAAATGATAACATGCAAGGCATTCTCAAGAGGCAACTTCGAAAGGATTTGGTATGTAATGGCGAGTTCTTCCACGTTAGATGCGTAGCACACATTCTGAATTTGATTGTCTAGGATGGGCTAGCTGTGATTGATGAAGCATTAGAGAAAATCAGAGAGAGTGTGAAGTTTGTGAAGGTAAGTGAGTCCAGAGAACAAACGTTTCAAAGCTGTGTTGAAACTGTGGGAATTGAGGCTAAAGCAGGTCTGGTTTTGGATGTTAAAACTCGATGGAATTCTACTCATCTCATGCTTTCTAGAGCCATTATGTTGAAAGATGCGTTGCGTAACCTTGCTGAAGTAAAGACAAGTTACAAGAGCTATCCGTCTGATTTGGAGTGGAATAGAGGAGAGTTGATATGCGACTTATTAACTCCGTTTTCAGAAATGACCAATCTAATTTCAGGCTCATCATATCCAACGGCAAATCTTTACTTTATGCAAGTTTGGACAATTGAAAGGTGGTTGAGAACTCATGCAGAATCTGATGATGAGATTATTCGTATAATGGTTGAAAGTATGAAACTAAAGTTCGACAAATACTGGGAGGAATACAGTGATGTACTTGCTATGGCTGTGGTTTTCGATCCAAGACTGAAGTTAACATTCCTTGAGTATTGCTTCTCTGTTTTAGATGCATCTACTTGTGAGTCTAGGGTGAAGCATATACGTAAGAAAATGAAAAAGCTTTTTGAAGTGTATAAGAAAAATCCAAATAAAAGCAGTGCAGGGACTTCACAAACAAGCACCGGAGAAAGCACTCTACCTGGATACGGTGTAAGTTTTCTGATTCTGAAAAACGTATGATGTTTTGAAAAACGCATGATACATTTTGTTCTTAATAGGTTCTTTGATGCATTTTTTCAGGATTTTTATGCGTTCTTTTCTTAAACAGCGGGTACGAGTGGAAAATCAGCTTTAGATAAGTATTTAGATGAACCCGTTTTAGATATGGTTGCCTTTAAGAGTTTGAATATCTTGGCGTATTGGAAAGATAATGCAAACCGGTTTACGGAATTGTCGTGTATGGCATGTGACGTGTTAAGTATCCCTATTACAACAATGGCTTCAGAATCTTCTTTTAGTATAGGGAGTCGCGTGCTAAACAAATATCGGAGTTGTCTTCTTCCTACAAATGTGCAAGCGTTGATTTGCGCGAGGAATTGGCTACGCGGCTTTGAAGAGATTGGTAAGTTCCTTTTCTAATTTTGCTTTTTTTTTTGTCATTTTCTAATAGAATTTATGTTCATAAATTTTTATTTGATTTTTCTATTTTTAGAGGATCGATTTGAGTTCACAGAGGAAGATAAGGAAGAAGGAGAAGCTTAAGGAATATAAGGAAGAAGAAATGGATGTTGGAAGAGAAAGTCGGAAATTTTTTGAATTTACATCCTTTAATATTTACATAAAAATTAGAAATAAACAATAGATAAAAACAAACTTTCAAATAATTAAACAAACAATTTGAATTGATTATTGTCTTTTTATGATTAATTGTCAAAGAACATATATAGAATTAAACATATACAAGTAAATTAAACATATTCAAATTATCTAAAACATATATAAGTGGATTCACATAGACAAACCATTTGGACATGGTCGTTACTGGTCACGGTCGTTATTGGTCACGGTCGTAAATGGTCGTGGTCATTACTTGTCCGCAAAATAAAATGTCCGCTTGGACATGACCATTTGGACGTGGTCAACCCATTTGACAGCTCTACCAACAACCGAAGCTTAATTTCAACAAATGAAATAGAGAGAACAATAAATCGAGGCAAGAGGAATCTGAAGATTTCGTACCTTTAGGTGCCATTGTTAAGAGTTGGGGATGCAGGAAAAAGAGAAGACGACTTTATGTTATGTTCTAATAAACATATTGGGCCCAAGGCCCACACTTTTAACGATTTGTGGTTTTAATTGATTGACAAAAAAAGATTGGTTTAGATTTCGGTTCGGTTCTGTAATTGGGTTTTGTTGTTCATCTCTCTCTCGAGGAAGAAGCGGATCGTTAATGGAGAAATGGGTGGTGAGGTTGATTCAGTAAACGAAGCGAAAGAGAAGAAGTTATGGAAAGCTGTTTTCTCTGTCTCTGGGATTATGATTACCCTCGTCATCTATGGTCTTCTCCAGGTCTTACATTTCTTCTCTCGATTGAACAAACCTACTGGGTTTTCTCTGAAATTCATCACTGAAATGATTTGATCTGATGCTTTTCAATGTTTTGGGTTTTGCTTTGTGATTGCAGGAGAAGATAATGAGAGTGCCATATGGGTTAAACAAGGAGTATTTTAAGCACTCTTTGTTTCTAGTTTTCTGTAATCGGCTCACTACATCAGCTGTTTCCGCTGCTTCTTTGCTGGTAACTACCAAACCTGAGTTCTAGTTATAGCATATCAATGCCCTCACAGAAGCCTAAAGTTTGAATTTTTGTATTCGTAGGCGAGCAAAAAAGTTTTGGATCCTGTAGCTCCGGTTTACAAATATTGTCTCATATCAATAACTAACATCCTAACTACAACATGCCAGTATGAGGTAGTAGGACAAGTTCTCCATCTCCAATCTGACTAATGAAACTAATCCCAGTCCTCTTAATTTTTGCTTGAAAATCTGTGATGCCTCTAGGCCCTCAAGTATGTGAGTTTCCCTGTCCAAACTCTGGCGAAATGTGCCAAAATGATACCTGTAATGGTATGTTATAACTTCTGAGTAGGAAATTCTTATACATGTGAGTTTATCACCACTCTCTAATTTATGTATTTATTTTTTGCAGGTTTGGGGAACTCTCATCATGCAGAAAAGGTACAAGGGATTTGACTATTTAGTGGCTTTTCTTGTGACACTTGGGTGCTTTGTCTTTATTCTCTTTCCGGTAAAAAGTCCAATCTTCCCAAAGGGATCTCCATTAGTTTATACCATGAACGTTAAGATGAGCTGGAATGAAGTTTTGTTTATGTATTTGAATTGTAGGCAGGAGATGATATTAGTCCGTACAACAAGGGAAGAGAAAACACTGTCTGGGGTGTTTCCCTTATGGTTGGTTATCTTGGGTATATATCCATTTTATTTATTCATTGTTATCAGCTTTTCAATTAGCAACCTCGGTAGTTATTTCGTGTGCCTAAAATCAGGTATTGGTAAACTGGTAAACAGGTTTGATGGCTTTACGAGCACGTTCCAAGACAAACTATTTAAAGGTTATAATATGGAGATACATAACCAGATATTCTACACCACACTTTGTTCATTCATTCTCAGTTTCACTGGTGAGAATCTTCTCTTTGCAGTTATCTTTGTTGTAAGTTTGTCTTTTTCTCTATTATTTTCTTGTAGTACCTTTTGTGATGTTTTGTTTCCATGACTGATTTAACCACTGGGGTAAATATTTCTTCTTTCTTTCTATCTCTCAGTGTTTTGGTTATATATGAATTTCGGATTTTGGATTTCGGATTTAGGACTGTGATTCTCTTAGTCCCTCAGTGCTTTTCCATATAGAACTCATCTGCCTTGTATAAATCTCATTGTGTGGACCTCAAAAAGGCTCATGAATCAAGTCAACCATCCTTTTTGTTACTCATATGGGAAATTTTGTTGTTTGATATAGGCCTTATATTGCAAGGGCATTTACTCCCAGCAGTGGACTTTGTTTCTCGGCATAGGGATTGTCTATTCAACATCGCTTTGCTTTCCACTGTAAGTCTTCTCTGCTCTTCTTTCATCACAATAATTATGTTCCGAAAATCAATCTAAATTAGAGTATGATTGCAAATGCAGCAGTGGTCGCAGCTACTGTAGTGAGAGATAATCTATAGTATAGTTTGTAATCCAAACACAAAAGCTGTAATTCCGCGACAGCTAAAAGATAGTATAAAACTGACAAGAGAAGACACGGTGTTTTGCAGGTAGCAACAGCCAGCCAATTTTTCATTTCTTACACCATTAGGACTTTTGGAGCTCTAACATTTGCTGCGATAATGACAACAAGACAGGTAAGTTACTCTGATTTCAACTCTCTCATTCCTCTTACAAACTAATCACAATCTATTCCAATCAAAATCTGTCTGTCTTGTCTGAAATATAAAAAAAAGCTTGTGAGCATCATGCTCTCCTGCATTTGGTTCTCACACCCACTTAGCTGGGAGCAATGCATTGGATCCGTAAGCTTCTCCATGCCTCTCTTTACTTCATTTTCTGCTTCTTACCAGGTCTCTACCTGTTCTGAAGCTAAACCAATTTTTCACTTGTGTAGGTAATTGTCTTCGGGTCTCTATATGCTAAAAACTTAGTGAAGAAGAGATCAGAAAAGCCGCAAGTAGCTCAAGAACTTCCACAGGACGAAGAGGCTGAGCCTCTAACGGGAAACCCATAAAGCACAGAGAGAATTTTTCTTCGCTGATGCTTAAAGAGTGAAGAGCTAACTCTAATGATCCCTACGTCTTTCCCTCTGACTAACAAAACTAGGCGGTTTGGGTCTTGGAATTAGGATTCAGATTGAGATCAAAACTGTTTTTCTTTCCAAGGAGAAGTCATAGATGATGTATGATGGATATTCGTAGAGCCGAATGTATGCAACTTTATTCTTGTTTCTGTTTTCTACTCTTTCTGCAAACAAAGGTATCAACGAGCGATTTACTTTAGACCAAAGATGAGCTTTAGTACTTATTGTAGAGTGGTCGAAACGGTTGTGTAAAATTGTAATGGGGGGTTTTGACATTATATAAAACTACATGTCAAGTGTCAAATTTTGATAAATTGTTACTGATTCATCAATTGAATCTCCCAATCTCAAGATACTTCAAGGGTTAATGGAGTGTCTAAGTCTTTTGTTGAGTGAAGCATACAACATAATTGGCGCTAACTGGGATATTTTAACGGAGATCTTAAGTTCTTAACTCATAAGCAACAAAATAAAAACGGCAAGAGAGGCGTTTAGTCAACGAACATGAAAAGCTTGAAAACGACAAGGTGTTTTAATTGGAGACCAATTGAAATGATGGGCTTTTCTCAGGTCAAATATTTTAAAAAGCTACAACACGCGCCAAAGTGTGCAAAACCATAGAGACGACGACTCAAACAAAAAGTCCCATTAAAAACTGAAACCAACCCCAGGACTTGGCATTATATCCTCAGATTAGGGGTGGGCATTTTGGTTTATTTTCGGGTTTGGTTCGGGTTCGGTTTGGTTCGGTTAGTTTGGTTTTGGTAAATCATTAGCCAAACCGAAGTAATATGGTTTGGTTTGATTTGGTTTGGTTTAGTTTCGTTCGGTTTGGTTTTGGTTTGATTTTAGATTGATTATTATCTAAAGAAAAAAAAATCATTTCAATGATATAAAACCAAATTTATACGTAACTTCGTTTATATTAAATTAAATAATTAAAATTTTAATAGAAAGAACTAACCTAATTAATTATATTGACAATATAAGTAAAAAAATATAAATAATCTAACTGATCTAGTGAAAAAAATTAAGAACACCTCTATAATATTATTAAATATATAATTAGTTAAATAAATACAAAACGCATTGGTTTATCGGTTTCGTTTGGTTTTGAACCGAACCGTTTAGGTGGAAAATAAATTCAACCAGTGGTTAGTGTATATACTTTGGTTTGGTTTGGGTGGGTTCGAATTCGGTTGGTTTGGTTTGGTTTGGTTCGGTTTGGTTAATTTTGCCCACCCTTACCTCAGATACAAAAATGGGTTTCTGAGATATTTTCCCAAGACGGATCAAAAACGTTTTTATTAGTGAAGGATATATCATCTCACATTTTTTTTTCTATCATGGAAAAAAGCGCAATCAAAGAAGAAGAGACGAAAGGTAAAAGATCAATTAGATGGCGATGGCCTTTGGCGGCTTTAGTTGTTGTGTTTTTGGCAGTCGCTGCGACCTTCATGATCGGTTTTATCTTCGACGACTCCAATTTGTTCTGCTATTCACATCAGGTTTTAATTACTTTCCTTGGTTTTCTATATAAAAGATAAATTTTTTGATGATCCATGTATTGTTCGTGGAGTTGACTTAACCGATTTTTGTTTGAGTTTTGATCGTTGGAGAGGGAATATAACCAAAAGTTTCAAGTATATTTTCATGTTGTAACCTGATGAAGTTTCTTGAGTAATTGTGAAATTTTTCAGTTGTTAATGGTTACAAAAGGTTGATCATTTATGCCTTGATTATTTGCCATGTATCATGAATCGATTATATAGTGTTATCTTTAAATGGTACTGTTAAGCCGTGGTCACGACGCGTAAAACATATGAATCTTTCAGTCTTTTTTCCCTCAAAAGTAAAATGTGATTACTAGTGAAATATTTAAGAGAATATGTCAATGGACACATATTGATCCTATTTGACTTTTTTTTGTTCTTCTTACTCCTTTTGGATACAGGATCCTGGTAAATACAAAGGTATGATTGATGATCATTGCTGTGGTTAACATAAAATTCTAAACCAATATTCAAACCTATAATATCGGTCCATTATATTAGTAGATCAGTACAATTAGTGTATATATGTGTACATATATATAGAATGTAGTAATGTACAATTTTTAAACTAAAGTTCTCAACCTTGAAAAATAAATCAAATATGGAACAGTATTTGTGTTCTTATTCTTCTAATTAGATGACTCGTTGAAGTCGTAAGAATTGAAAAATGTAGTTATAAGCAGAAACAATTTACTAAATTAAAAAACGTAAGATAATAATTGTCTTTTTCTGAATTATATGTTATAACTATGTCTTGTCCCGCGCTACGCGCGGATTGTGATGTTAACAGTATGATTGAAATATTTAACCTATATAACATAGTCTTAGCATGTCATAATGTCTTTGTTTTGTAAATGTAGTATGGATAAAAATACATGAGCTAAAATTATGATTGAAATATTTAACCTATATAACATAATGCTAGCATGTCATAATATCTTTGTTTTGTAAATGTAGTAGGAATAAAAATACATGAGTTAATTAGTGAGATTTATCTCAAGCGTTTTTTATTTTCTGTCTAATAGGTTGGTTAATTTGAAATTAGATTATTTTTAATCTAAATTCCTTTTGTTTATTTTCGTTGGTTTTACTAAAATTATATATCAATAACTTGTACATTAACCTAGGCATAAAAAAATTTTGAACATCTTGTACGCATGAATATAGACGATGTTATATTGTGATTTATACCAATAACATGTACAAATTCGTTTTTTCTATTAAATAATTTTTATCCCAACATATATAAAAGAAGAGGAGATGATGTAAAAATAAACTAAATATATCCAAAAAGACCATCATTACATAGTGGTAGTATGGTAGATATCGATCTTTTTCTCTCATGTAAAACCATTATTACATTTCTTTGTACTTGGAGAACAAACATATAAGATAGAAACTAATCCGTGAATCATGACTATCCTCTATATGTTCCATTTCCATACAATTTCATATCCTGAGTTGAAATGTCAAAGCCAATTTTAACTTGCATTACAAAACAAATAGGTTAGCATTTTTCCCTCTCGGTAATTAGAAAACACAAACATAAACATGAGAAAGCATCTTTATGGAGACGGTAACGTAGATTCATTGTTCGCGATGTGTGAACTCCATCAAACCATTAGAAAATCAAATCACTGGACTAAACAACTTATTAAGAAATTACATACTTTCTTAAGAAATATATGTTTATACTTTTTTAAGGTTAGAGAAAACAACTTACATACTTTCTTAAGAAATTAAAAACCCACCAAGCCTCATAAGTACAATAAAATTACCTTCTTACATATTATTTTAATATATGATTAGATATTGTCCCTTCTTTGATTTATAGTTTTGCTCTGGAGCATTTTTCCGGCAGATTCTCAAATTGTCGTATGTAACACTACTGTTTGAAGATGTCAAGTATTAGCCTCTTTGTAACTTAAATTAGACCGTTCATCAAACCTTTTTGTCTTTATGAGAAGCACATACAGAGTAACAGAGAAAGATATTTAGCATAAAAAGTGCAATGCACACATAAGTTTAATTGGTAAATGCGAGAAACGATACTCAAGAATAAAATCAATATACCTCTAGAAAATGCAATGCACACATAAGTGTAATTGGAAAATGTCAGTATACAAATTTTTACCATTTGAGAGTTTGTGAGGAAATCTATACTTCCTCCGTTTTAATTTAGTTATCATTCTGGAGTTTTCACACAAATTTAGAAAACAATTAAATTTTCTATTTTATCATTTTGAGAATTTTAAATAGTAAGCATGAACAATATGGAAAACATTAGAAGATATACATGAAACACTCATGTTTGTCTTCCGGAGAGCTTTATGAATGCAAGTGAAGTCATCCTCTATCTTGATTAATGGCTTTAGATATTTTCTCCCGTATGATTCAAACCATAGCTCCTCGAAACTCTTTCTTATAGTAGATGCGGTCTACCTTAGTTGTCGAACCAATAGGTAGAAAGCCCACAATGAAATAGTTAGTTAAATCCATCTGGTTTTGTTGCAAGTAGACGACTTAATTTATTCAAAGTGAGCAAAAGACGTAATAATTTCAACTGTTTTACCAGAAATAATATATGGTCTCTATTTTCTAATAGGTATCTAGTAAACAACACAAGATGAGGTATTGCAATAGCTTGTAGATATGATACAAATCCAAAAAGATTACTTGTATATAAAGCTTAAAACATTGACTGAAATTCATGTCGATGAAGAAGAAACCTAACATGTTGTTATTTAGCGACTTAAGAGAAATTAAGATGTGCATAAAGAATAGTTGAATGGATTAACCAAAAAAAAGTAAGTTATGTTTTAGCTATACAGACCTCTAACGTCTTTGGTCTATCATTAATAACAAACTCTTTATATTGCAAGCTGCATCTATGCTTCCGTTAATAAAAATCTTCAACAACAATGTCGTCTATAAATTAGTAGGGTCTCTCTCTCATCAATGTAGTCGGTGAAGGTGAGCCCCCAATCAACCTGACCAACACATCGTCTTTGCAAAAGTCTCCTTTCAAGTCATCGAAGATCTTTGTGGCAACATTTCTGTCAAATATTGAAGGAGCTGGGGTGCCACTTTTGGTGCTGGTTATTCGATTTTGAGGGATGTGAAGTAGCATGGGAGCAGTGGAGATGTGGAATGAGCTTTTATAGAGGATAGGTGGACTGAATGCAAGGTTAATGGCCTTATGCCATTGAATATTGCGACAGTTGATTAGATAGAGTTTGTAACGGCGGTATAATTATTTGATTTGTGAGATGTGAATGTGCTCCTTAACTGGAAGTGGAGAAACGCATATGTGAGGAGAGATCTCAACCGTTTGGAGTGAATATGGGAGAGGAAGAAGACTCGTAGGGTTTAGGGTTGTAGATTGTTTGGGCCTTTTGCAATTGGTTTGAAATTAGTTGCTTATGGCCCAATCGTTTTTCATATTAAGTTTAGTGGCCTAAAATTGATTTTCTTAGAGTAATTAGAGGATGACATGTCAATAATCTGTAATTCTATTGGCTGATTATTTTCCCTATTATTTTTGCTTACGTGGAGGCCCTCATAATCTTGCAAGGGCTTGATTGGCAGAGCATTTTAAAGAGCATTATGCATTTTATCATTAAAACTTGATTGGTTGATAGAGCATTAAGTAGGGCATTTAGTAACTGCAAATGCTGTCAAAATGCTCCTCCCTCAATGCTCTCAAATGGAGCATTTCCAGAGCATTGATCTCTAAATATTTTTACAAAAATTAAAAATAAAATTATATAACTAACCAATTTATTTTATATTACAACAAAAACAAATTATTTTAACATTTAATTATTTAAATTCATATCTATCATTATTTTATTTATTCTATTATATTAAGATAATATTATAATATTATACTAATTCAATTAAATATAATTTAAATTCAAAAAGATTATAAAAGAAATTTATGTTATAATTTCTAAATATAATATATACAAGCATTTCAATAAAAGTAAATATACATAATTTCTGTAATTATAAAACATATATATATATTAATATTTATCATTTTTTATATGTTCTATTATTTTTTAAATAAATTTAAATAAAAATATAACTTAAATATTAAAATTTATAATTCTTAAACATATTTATATTAAAATGAAAACTTAATAAAAAATAGTATTAATAACAATATTAAAGTTTATTTGTCATATTATTTGTGAAATAGTATTATAATAAAATAACATTTTAATTAAAAAATAAAAATTGATGTTATAACTTATGACTAATATATATATAATGTATTAAAATAAATATAAATAAGTAAAATAAAACAATTTATTTTAATTTTATATCTAATTATTCACAACTCAACCAATCAGCTAAATGTGTATATTAATCAGAGCATACTGCTCCAGCTGCATACTGCTAATTATGCATTATGCTACTGCGCATAAAAAAACTATATCAATCAAGGCCCAAATCTTCCCCTTTTATATAAAGGAGATTCAAAGAAAAACTTTTTTACATCAAATGCTTATTTGTTCTGAGTTTTTGATTAAGAAAAGTGAAATTATTTTGAAAAATCTAGCCTAAAACAGCAAACTACAATTGAAGCCCCTCCTCGTATCAAGATAATAATAGTCATATAGAGACGGACCCAATAGTTAAAAAAAGGTTATCATGTGAAGAATTTAGGACTGGTTCCATGTTACTTCCTGAGATTAGGCTCTGTTTCCTCTGTTACTAAAGAATTGCAGAAACACGATAAGCTCAAGATACCACTACTACCGTATTTTAGAGTGCGTCCTCCAACATCTTACATGGTCAAGTTCGACTCTTATACAAAAATGATGGAGCTGGTCAAGGATGGATATTACGAGTCCGGTCCTTTCACTGTCGATGGATTCAATTGGTACGTCACACTCAGCAAGATTATCACAAGAGTAATTTGGTACCTACTTCTACTTAATTATGACCTTTTTTGCTTTGGCTTAAATGTATGTAAAAGGACGTTCATAATCTACCAGGAAGGATCTTGCGACCGGTTGGGTTTCAGTTTATGCAAGAATTGATAACTCAAGCCTCATTACCGATCCACAAGATGTGTATGCCGAGATCAAGTTCTTCGCCTACAATGTTAACAATATGTATTTTACATACCAAGGTACGAAATCTTCACCTACAATATATATATATATGTCAGTACGTAAAAACAACTCTCTCAAAATAAGCCTACGTACTGGTGTCAGTGTTTTTGGATTAATATGATTTATGGTGTCGATCCCTGGATACCACAAAATTAAAGAAGAAGAAAAATCTCAAAATATTTTTTGTTTGTTGAAGAAACTGAAGCGACGAGGTTTCATTTGTCAAATACGGACTGGGGAGTGCCACTGTTTCGACCGACGAGTTATTTCCAGTTTCCCGTAAATGGATACATTTTCAACGGCAACCAATGTGTGTTTGGAATAGATGTTTTCGTTGCTCAACCCTTTAAGAAATGGGAATTTTTCCCATATGATGAAAACATTAGTAACCCGGTATATATATGATGGGTTTAATCAGGGTATTGAAAGTGTATCCAAATGGAGATGGTGTTGGAGTGGATAATTCTTTGTCACTCTACTTGTTGAGTGAGTCTAATGAAAAGGATTATGTTCGAGCTAAGCTACGAGTACTCAACCAAGTCCCATCCAACAATGTGGAGAAACAAGGTTAGTGGTTCACTGTATACATATGTCCTTTCATGGCGATATAGTGTCATAAGAAGTATATAACTAAATAATGCGATATATTTGTTATAAATTTTGTGAAGATATGTGTTTATGTTTAGTTCTTTATTATGGATGCAAATCGTCTGATATTTGAAATTTTGTTGCTTTTTTTCCCTTTCCTTATGGTAAGTTGAGGGATGGGCCAATGCAGCAGAAAATGGATGGGGTTTCGAGAAGTTTATACCTCTTGCAGACCTTAAAGATGCATCCAAAGGTTTTGTCGTGGAGGATTTGCTTGAGGTTGAAGTTGAGATCATTGCCTTCTCTAAACAGATTCTTTGTAATTAGGGTTTATGATGAGCCCAACAGTTACCTCTTTTTATTGTTTGTTTGTTTGGAGATTCAAACCAAAGAGATCTCTTCGAAAAAACTTGAGATATTTGATCAGTTTTATATGCCCAATATAATAAAGGTTTGTCACTCTTTTAATTCCCACAACTTTCTTTTATACGTTGATTCTAAAAAATAAAAAAAAATAAAAACTTTCAATATATATGTCCAAAATAACAAAAACAGCTTCTTGGGTATATAAGTTGATAAATAGAGCTTCTTCTAAAAACAATTTTTTATATATGTTCAAAATAACAAAAACAGCTTCTTCGGTATATAAGTTGATAAATATAAGTTGATAAATAGAGCTTCTTCTAAAACCTTAAAAAAAACTTTTTATATATGTCCAAAATAACAAAAACAGCTTCTTGCGTATATAAGTTGATGTGCTGGTTGAATCTCATGCTAAGTAACTTTTAGGGTTTATAAACTTCTTCGGAAAGCCACGAGATCTTAAGAGAGATTTTATTAGCTGTCAAGAAAGCTGTTACAAGAGTTTTTTGCTATTGATTTTCGGATCCTTTCTTTAAAGAATGTACAAGAGTATTTATACTAGTCTAGGTTTTTAGGGCTAAGCCCAAAGCGATAAGGAAAACTTCCTTTTTCTAGGGATATTTTCTTTTATTCACAGAAGGCTTCAAGTCGGCTAGTCCTTAAGTCGGCTAGCCCATAAACCGACAGATCGTTATGGCTTTCTTCATGGATCGGCCCACTTTGCTAGAAGACCACCGGTTCATCCGTTTACCATCGGCTCTCTGGTTTGATGTCGACATGTTGCCTTAATTAAACCGGCTTGTTGGTTTGATCCGACACTTAGCCATTTTCAAAGTTGTTGATTCATGGGGAGGAATATGACCCCAACAGTTGATAAATAGAGCTTCTTCTTAGGTTCTTCCAAAAAATTTTTGTCATCCTCCTAAATTCTTATACACTAAAACAACTAAAGAATTTTCAACCAATGCGACTATTGATTGGAGATAAAATTGTTAAACTTAGAGTGGACGATTGTTTTTTTTTTTATTGCTGAAAGAGATATATAAAGAGGTCGAAATGATTTCAACCAATTAACGCCACTAATTTTTTTTTTCATTGGGAATTGCGTTACTCTATAATCGATCGTCCAATATATAATTATAGGTAGTAAAAGTGTTTATCTATTACTAGCAACATCAAGACCTAGAAAAGTACTTAAACCAGCAATAGACTGTCCCATGCAGGAATTGATGCATGCTTGACCCTTTGTTCAAACATCTCTCTTTGTTTAGGTGTCAAAAGATGGACATAGCTTCCAAGCGTCAGGTTCGATTTGCAGCCATAATGAGGACCTCTCGGTACACATCCCTTCAGCAGCTCCACTTGTATATATCGTTCCACGCACTCCACGCAGAATCGATGACCGCATAAACCGACAGAAAACATCTGATCATCTTCGAAATCATCGAAGAAACAGATATAGCAAGTCTTCTTCTGATCAAAAGGAGGCATACTTATTCTGATTTCAGAAACTATTGTTTCCATTGCAAGTTTATATGCAAAATTATTAGTTTGATTTCGAGTCACCAGAACAGGGATGCTATATGTGAATTGTTGTCTGATGCGTTGCACATCATCCATTAGCATGGCGATGTTCTCTTGCGCAGGCGCGGATCTTCCCATGACCAATTCAAATATATGATGATTATCGCAGCAGATTAAGATATGAGTGATCCCCAAACTCACGGCTTCGGTTAGTCCTCGGTTCAATGCAGTAAGCTCAGCTTCCAAAACAGAGCCATGAAGTGATCCCTTCATCTGAAAAAAGGGTTTGTCATCCTCATGTCTGCAAATTGCAACGCCAAATCCTGACAATGACCTTGTTGTTTCCACCCTTGTCAATCCCTTGAAGTAAAGGCAGTAACCGGTAGAAGTAACAGTTGCTTCCTCCATGTATCTTGCTCATACTATAGCTCCTTGAGATCTACGTTTTATGAAGAATACCGAATTCAAGGAAAGGTTTTTGAGAAGAAAGTGCACTTGATTTTGTTAATTATAAGAAAACAGAGGCTCTTTAAATAGAGATCGAACAACTTCAGCAAAAGGAAAATTGATTATAAAGAGTCAAAAAGGAAATTAACAATAAGAGTCAAAAGGAAACTAAAGAGTAAGAAGGACAAAAACCTAGGCAAAAAGAAAACAACCAAAAAATGAACAATAGAGAAAAGGAAACTTGTCGGGCATTTCTCAAGCTGCATCAAAGATTTCGTTTTCCAAATAATTTTGTGACTGAAAACGGAAAAACAGAGAAATAATTGCTTTCTGTATAAAGAATTAAATTTTGAAGTGATGCCAACATTAAAAAAAAAGTACACAAAACTCGATAAAACATTCAATAAACTAATAACTTGATAAATCTTTAAATTTATTTGACCTAAATTAGATTTTCGACAAAGTTAGTATCTTTATAAATTAATAACTCCATAAATTAATAAAATAGATTTTGGTGCTAAGTCGTCTGGATCGCCATTCCCCGTCCGAAATCATTATTCTCCATTCTCCATTCTCGTCATCGTTGGCCAGACAATATTAATTTGTAGGGTTTTCAATGTATTTTGAAGTTATAGCATCTCCAACCCAACATCATTTTGGTGTTAACTTTTTTTTATTTATAAAAAGGTCATTCAAATTTTAATCAATTTTAACATATACAAATTGTGATATTTAAACCCAAAATCTAATATGTTTGATAATAATTAAACAAAAACTTAATATATTTTGTTATTTAATATGTTACAATGTATTTCTTTTATATAATAAATGTTAAATTTAATTTATTTATAATTTTTAAAATTAAAAAAATAAGTGGGATTGATTTGTAAATTTTAAAGAATTAAAAAAGAGAATCTATTAAAAGTATTCTATTTTGGTATAAAAATTAGTATAAACCATTGGATCAAAACCCAACATCATTTTTGGTGTAAAAATTATTGTAAACCATTTTCCAATGCTCCTGAAATACTTGAACATATTTACTTATTAATGAAGTTCATACCTAATACTATTCGATTTGCTTTCTACTCTAATTTTTTTTCATCTCTCTGTGAGAAAGGACAGTTTTGCTTGTTTGGAGATAATGAAGAAGTATCCCATTGGGTCATGTGGACTTTATGTGTGAAGAAGACTTTCAGCCTTTGATTCAATAGTGAAAATAAATAATTAATGTGGCTTGTTTATGGCACAAAGTGCAGGATTAAGAGATTCTCAATGTTTGCTTTAACACTCTCTTGTCATGAGCCTCACCAACTCCTCGTCCGCAACTTGCTTATCCATCGAAGGCACAAGAAGGTAGAAGAGTCCACCTCTCTCAAGGCTATCTCTCAAGACGGTAGCATCCGTTATAGATTGTGATCGCGTATGAACTCTATTATATGCGAACTCAATATCACCCAAAAGCAAAATTTCATTGAGCATGTTTTGTGCATTTTTTTTGAAAACAACAACAATCACTACAATTTACTACTACCATTTTAAAAGTCCTGTAGATAAAATTTTGAAGTGTAACAAGATGTAACACCAAATCGTATTCTTGATTTTCTTCTTACTGCACTAAGATCAAATCTTAATAATGGATACACTACACATGATATATTTATAAATATATATGATATAATACTTAATATAGAGTATTTTATTGGACTTATGGCAAAGTTTCTCATCCTTAACAATGATCTCTCGCCGTTGTATTGATGAGGCTATTGTTTATATATGATGTCAAACATTGTTAGCATATCTACCATCGACAACACTCGATGCATATGTTTACATTATTAATAGGGTTTGTAACTAGTGGGGCTGAGAGTAGAAATCTCTTAATTTAATTTCATAAATGAGTTAAAAACAAAAAAATCTAGAGAAAATCTTGTTTCGGCAAAAAAAAAAAAGTTTTAAATAAAAAAAATCTCTCATCGGATCTTGAAAAATTCTCTTAACTATTTTTTTAATAAAAAACTCCTCAATAATATTTCGTTATTGAAATCAACCTTCCGTCTATAATAACGTTTAATCCCAATAAAAATTATTTTCTTTTGTTACAAAAATGATAAATCGTCTTAAATATTGATTAAAACATCAAGTTGTTTATAGGAAAACAACAGAGTACGCAAAAAAAAATTAGCTGTAACTTGTATTCAAAATCGCTTTGATTGGAGATTATATGTAAACAATTTGATGTTTTGGTCAATATTTGAGATGTTTTGTCGTTTTTGTAACAAAAGACAACAATTTTTATTAGGATTAAACATTATTGTAGACGAATGGTTGATTTTATTAACGAAGTATAGTTGAGAGAATTTTTTACTAAAAAAATATTGAAAGAATTTTTCATGATTCGAGTATAATTGAAGAGATTTTTTATTAAAAACAAAAAAAAATAGAAATTTCAAAAAATGCCACTTTTCAAGTATCACTTTACAAAAATGCCACTTTTCAAGTGCCACTTTACAAAAATGCCACACTTTTAACATCTTTACAACAATGCCACTTTTTCAAAATTATTTTTTTTTATATTATTTATGTTTGGGTTAATTATGTTATGTTAGAGTTTAATTATGAGGGTTTAGGGGTTTTAGTGTTTAGAATTTTAAGATATAGGATTTAAAAATATATAATTAGTGGCATTTTTATAAATAAACACCCCTAAGTAACATTTTTACAAATTTGCACGTAAAAAATTGACATTTATGCAATTTCTCACAAAAAAAAATCAAATGTTTTTTGCCGGAAAAAAGAATTATTTAGTCACGATTGTCAATGTCAAAACGAAAGAGTATTAATTTTTAAATTAAAAAAAATGTTAAAACTCAACTTTGCTAACATGACAAAATTGTGATTTTTTTGTTCACGCTATAGCTTTCCGTGTTCGTCGTTCGTCCATGGCCGGAATAGCAGAAGAGATGAAGCCTGAAGAATACTCTACACGATTTCAGCTTCTACTCTCATGTCCTTCTGCTCTCTCTCTGTCTCAGGTTTTTTCCTCATCTCCTCTCCCTCTCTCTCTCTCATTTTTTCCCTCCTCCGTTAATCGAATATGGTTGTTTGAATGCTAAAAAGGTCTCGGTGGATTTCTCAAAATCTCATGATCGGATTCCACATCCCGATCCTGATCTCGAAGATTCCATTGCGCAGGTGAGAACCAAATGGAGTATCTAGAAATCTGATTTGGTTTCTGATTCAGTAATGCTTGATCCAAATGTGTGAAATGGCGAAGATTACATTTCTTAGCTACTATGTGGACTGTTCCGATCTCACTTTCCTTTGAAATGTTGCCTTTGATCGTATTATCAAGCTATCTTCTTCTTCATACCTGACATGTGTTTCTCTGGTTATGGTTCATGTTCAGTTAGAGAAATTGATCCCTATTTCTGGAATATACGAGTGTCTCTCTTATCTTACGATGTGATAAATTGATCAATGGTGCGTGTCCTTGGCAATTTAGGTTTGGGAGCAGAGAACACAGGGAAATTCATCATTGTTCAATGGCCAAAAATTCAGGGTATGCATACGGTTTCGCCAAGGTTATTTGAGAGTTTCACCTACGTTTATTCGCATATAACTGCAAGGATCAGGAATAACATGACAATGGACAAGATGCATTCTCTTGATGTTGTTTAATACTCAGCAGCTACCTCATTCAAAGTATTTAAACATCCACATAAATATTGACTTTGTTCAATAACCTTACTCCAAGTTAAATTTTCAGTATGGATCATATTGGTTAGGCGGTAGCAATCAAGTGACACACGTCTGCCTTCGCCTTGGCCTGACAGATTACAGGTTTCTCATTTATATTTCTTTTGCATTGTTTGCATAAGATTAGGCCTCTAATTTATCATTTTCTGGTATAATGACTGGTGAATCATGGGCATGATTTCCAAGGACTTTTGTAGGAACGAATTTGAGCTCTCTGTGGGAGAGGTTCCTTGTTACATCAGAGGGTATATCCGCTAAATCCCTGTCTCTGAGAAATTCTTGTGATCATTGCCTCTAGTTGTGTTGGGGAACTGGTGAGGTTCCAGGTGATTTGATCAGGTTTCTTATTGCTATAGTTTTCTTCTCTCTCGCAGATGACTCTGCAAGATGTCGACATACATCAAGTCCATTGGGTAATGGTGCAATTATTGAGACTTCTGACAAGAAGATTATTGTATTACGCCGGAGTAATAATGTAGGGGAATTTCCAGGTCACTACGTATTCCCTGGTGGCCATCCAGAGGTATTCACATAAAGCTTCATATTGTCTCTGTTTCTAACACTTTGGCATGGTTGATGAATTATAATCATTGCAGCCAAAAGCAGCAGGAATTGATTCTCATCAGCTCGAGAAAGATGGCGAGGTTTTAAACAAGAAGGTAACTCAAGAAATGTTTGACAGCATTACTTGTGAAGTTGTCGAAGAAACTGGAATACCTGCATCATCTCTTGTAAGCCAAACACATTTTTTTCAATATCACATAGGAATATCCGGAAATGATCTGATTGATCTTCTATACAATTACAGAGCCCACCTCTTTTCATCGGAATCTCTCGGAGGGAGTTGAATGTGAGACCAGCTATGTTTTTCTTCATCAAGTGTAGTCATCATTCAGATGACATTCCAAGATTATACTCTAGTGCTGAAGATGGGTTTGAGTCAACACAGCTTCACACTGTCTCTATGGTTAGTTCTCTGGGCGATCGAGGAAAAAAAACGCATGTTTTACTCTCTAAAATGTTATGATCTCCCATCACAAATAACTGTAATTTCTCTTTAATTATTGATCAGGATGAGTTGAAGACCATGACATTAAAAATGCCGGGTTGCCATCATGGTGGGTTTGCGCTCTACGAATTGATGCTTCAGCAACTCGAGAACATTAAGGAAATGCCTTTAACATTGGCATCAGAAGACGGTACATCAAAATAGATGAGCTATTAAATTGACTTATCCAACACACAATTTACTAGCAATAATTTGTTGAATCCATGATGATGAGTAAACTATCTTGTAACTTAGACCTCAAAAGCTCTTATCCAACATATCATTTGTATTGAAGATAAGAGGTTCATCTGTTGACATATCTAACCATACTAGATTCTTGCATTTAATTTTAAATAGGCACATCGACAATAAGGGTTCTGTAGAAGATACAACAGGGAAATCATTGAACCATTCAAAATCTCATGCAAACCATTATGGATTCATGCTTTCACCCAGCTTTGGATGAATTTTTTTGGCTTTGTTGGAAGTTCTTCCTGAAAAATGAAGATAAACTAGCTGTAGCAGCACGGCCGTTCTCTACACACAGGAAATAATCGTCCACTGAAACAGAACAAAAACAAAAGCGAGAATCAGAATTATAGATTATGCAGAAACATGTTCTTTGGAACACATCTCAGAAAAATGAAACGTATGAACACGAGAATGTGGCTGCTTAAAAACACATTGAACATAGTGAATTCTATTCAAGAAAGAGAAGTTATAACAGTACCTGACATTACTCCTTGTGTAACTGATGTAATGATCCCATGTTCTACCGGCTCGTCTTCCACTACTGATGATCCTTTAGGAAGAACAGAGAGAGTTGTATTTGGAAAGACTAAATAAGCGAAGGCCGTCATTTTCTGTCCATTGTAGTTCAAGTTAGTCTAACCAACACCCAAAAGAAAAGACAAGAGCAATGGACAACAAGGTTTTTTAATTAACCTTTTCTTCAAGCTTGTTTGGATCGAGTACGACATATCCCTTATCAGCCAGGCAACAACATATAGCAACTGACGAATAAAAATCCCCGATGAAGCAATTAGAAACACCACACAAAGTAAATTAGAGAAGAAGCATCAAGTTGCAAAGATGTACCAGCAAGATGCTTCATAGGAATTCCTGCATCTACAAGCGCTGCACATGCTGCATTTATGGCACACGGTAGGAGCTAAATAGAATTGAATCAAGGAACAAGCAGCCAAAACTGTCTTTTAAATTAATGTACAAAATAACTTACAAGTTTTCACTACTAACTACTCTAAATGCCTAAATCGGCTTTGCTTATACCGGATTTTAATTCTGCTTGAGACAACATCATTAAATTGTTACCGAGGAATCATAGAAAGGATACAGAACCATCATCATGTACAACCTACACAGCAAGTAAGGAATGACAACATCAGATACAACTCGAATTGATAAATTGAAATTCTTACTAGATCGGACAATTATTACGAGGGAGCAGAGGTATTGAGATGGATTACAAATCATTATACACAACATCGAATAGCTTAGTCACCTGAATTATAACTGACGTGGTGGTATTAGGATTAACTGTCAAAACACAAATACTCTGTATCGTCTTTTTTAGTATCATCTCATACTCCTTTTCGACTTTTCCTAAAATAAGGCAAAGTAAAAATCAGACAGAAAAATCTATGTCCTACCCAAAGGAAAACCAAGAATCACCAGTACAACAAAACAAGATTCAGACAAGATCAAACTAAAATGCATTATGATACCAATCTGCCCGGATTTAGGCTTCCATATGACTTCAAAGCAAGCCTTCTCAGGATCCTCGTTCTTCTTCGTTCCTGCTTTAGGTCCATAAGCCGCAGCTAGAACTTTCGTATCCCCTGAAATAAAACATTAATAATGCATACCCATTTTAAGAGAATGATTCCAAAAAGTTTGTACCATCCGAGTTGAACCAAATACCTTGCGACCAGCTAGCAGAGCCATGAGGACGATGAAGGATGCTACGGGAACAAGCAAGAGGTCTCAGTTGATTCGGCGTTCTGCCATCTTCTCTATCGATCTCCATTGCTCCAATACTTGTTCACCGGCGATTTGCAGTCCACGACGAACTAACCAGAGAAGAGAAGAAGAACAAACTGAGGAATTAGGGTTTTTTCTTTGGTTAAGTTTTAAAACCCTCAATTCAAATCAAATTAAAAGTGTCTTACCTTGTACCGAGAACCGACCGGTCCGGTTTTTAAAATATTGGTCTAATCAGTAAAGACGGTAGGGGAAAGAAAGATGCTCAATTCGGAGTTTTGAACATATTAATTAATCAAAATCCTGCGGAGAAAAATCTGAGTAACTGACGGAAACAAAATCCTACGATTCTTTGCATCGATCAATTCTGATCTGTATTGCAGCGATTACGCGAGGAAGATGGATGCTGAATTGTTGGAATTGCAGCGACAGTTCGAGTTTGCTCAGCAGGTGAAGTCAAGCGTCAGATTATCGGATCGAAATGTCGTCGAATTGGTTCAGAAGCTACAGGAGCTTGGAGTTATCGACTTCGATCTGCTTCATACCGTCACCGGGAAAGAATACATCACTCAGGTACGGTTTCTATTTCGTTTTTATCTCTTAGAAATGGAGTGATTTAAGGATAACTCCGCTTGTTGCATGAGGAAGTTAATCCAAAAAATGAAGTCAAATTGCTTGATCGAGCTTTTAGCTTCTGTTTATCTTTTTTTTTTTGTTGCAAAACGCTGTGAAGGTTTTTGTTTAGATGCGTTAGTTTCTGTTGATTTTTCGCAGGAGCAATTGAGGAGTGAAATTGCTAGCGAGATCAGTAAATTGGGGCGTGTCTCTGTCATTGATCTGGCAGATACGATTGGGGTTGATTTATATCATGTTGAGAAGCAAGCACAAGATGTGGTCTTGAATGATCCAGGGCTAATGCTAGTCCAGGGAGAAATCATATCACAAAGTTATTGGGATTCAATTGCAGAAGAAATCAACGAGAGGCTTCAAGAATGCAGCCAAATTGCTGTGGCTGAACTTGCTGGTCAGTTACAGGTTGGCTCTGAGTTGGTGCAATCCGTTTTAGAGCCTCGACTTGGAACTTTGGTAATGGTGCTTCCCCTTTTGAGCTCTCCAGATTGTGTTCAAGTGAATGATGGCTTTTATATTTGTGGTTTTTTTTTTGTCGTCCAATCTTGTTTTAGGTGAAAGCAAGGCTAGAAGGTGGACAGTTATATACTCCTGCTTATGTAGCACGTGTTACCGCTATGGTTCGAGGTGCTGCTAGGGGTATTTTTGTTCCCTCCAATTTGTCAGCATTGTGGACGCCATTACAACATTTGGTACAAGAAATGAATGGAGCCAGTGGAGTTGCTGTTGAGAATTCATTTTTCCAATCTATATTTAACCGACTGTTGAAGGAAGAGGAGATGCTTGGATCACTGCGTGCTGGTACCCATTGGACTCCTAGTGTATGTCAAAGAATTCTAATTTGTCTTAGGTTTCTGGCATTTAATGGATTGTCCATGCTTTCTGTTTCCCATGTTCAGTTACCATTCATCGGTATTACCTTTGCATTTTAATTTTGGTGGCAGGTTTTTGCAATTGCTCAAAAGGAATGCGTAGACTCTTTCTTTTCACAGGTTTGTTCATCATTTTCTCTGAAATATTCGTTATTCATCAATTAGTTGTAGAAAATAACTAAATTTAAATGTCCATCAGACTGCCGTTCAGCATGTTCTGTTAGCTTTCTTTCTTGAAAAAATGGTGATCAATGAATTTATGGTTTATTTTGTTCCGTTTTCCTGCAGAATTCCTATATCCCATATGAAACCATGCAGAAGCTTGGCATTTCTCAAGCCGTGCAGTTCTTACAGGTATTGTATTATATTATAGCATAATATTTCTCTAGTTTGTGAAAATATAAGTTATGGAATGGTAGCTAGAAAGAGTATTATGTTGCCTTTCATTTTCTCATTATAATTGGTTTTATGTGACATGTATAGTCTAGATATCCAGATGGTAAACCTTTATCTGCTGTATTTATTCACTCCTCAATGATTGAGATGCTGGATTCTGCAACCGAGGATGCTGTTGAACAGAACAGTTGGTGAGACTAAATGCTCTTACGCTTTTCCCCTCTGTCTATTGGTGTTTGTTTGCTTTTACATTAAGCTGTCTATACCACTAGATCCATTGTTACTGAAATCCTTGACACTCGGTTCAGGATCGATGCCCTCTCTGTGTTGCCTGCATCATTCACGTCACAGGATGCAAACAAGATGTTGTTTCTTTGTCCTTCCGTCCAATCAGCTCTGAAGGTGGGATTTTGATCAAATTTGATTAACTTGTAGATGGTTTTTGCAATTAAAGGGTGATTTATTTTTTCCTTTCAGACTGAGAAAGGACTTATCCTGGGTGATTCATATGTCCTAAGCAGTGGGTTCATTAAGGTAAACATATGAAATGGAGGGTATTATTAGTAGTTTCCTTGCGAGCTGTTTGTCTTTCCCGTTGGTTTTCTCTATGTGAACTGTGCCTTAGTTTGACCTACTAATGTTTAGGGCATATATGACCAAATTGAGAAAGAGGCAGAAGCTTTCAGCATCCAAGCTTCTACTGCTAGTTTAATAGATCATTCAAACAAATCTTCAGAGTCGACAGAAAGCATGCCTGCTAATACAGATAAAGGATCAAAGAAGAAAAAAGGCAAGTCTGTCAGCAAGAACACAGTTACTGTTGAAACTGTTCCGGATGATGAAGAGGACGCCCGTCCTAAATCTAAGAGGAACCAGAAGAAAGGTAGGGATTCATCGTCTTCGCAGAAGTTGGATTCGAAAGCAGGAGGCAAGAAAGAGCCGGTTAAGGGGCAAGAAGGTAATAACAATATTCCGCCAGACGGATGGGTGATGAAAAAGATCGTCGAATCTGTGCCTGAATTTGAAGATGACGGTACATCTGAGAACTCTATCTTATGTATGCATAAAAAATTATGTAGCTCTGAACTGTACGTTAATGTGACAGAAGCTATGGGTTTCTGGCAGGTATGGAGAACCCAGATTCAATTCTCAAGCATTTAGCTGATCATATGAAACCTATGCTCATTAATTCACTAAAGGAGAGAAGAAAGAAAATCTTCACTGAAAATTCAGATAGAATGAGGCGCTTGATGGATGATCTTCAGAAAAAGCTTGATGAGGTTGAAACCAACCGCTTCAACTATTTTTATCTTTCGTTTGACTATTAGTGTATTCCCTGTATTTCTTGGCATGATAGTATCTTGTGATCTTATTTTTACTGGCTTTCCTTTTGGCAGTCTTTCCTAAATATGCAGCTGTACGAAAAGGCGCTAGAGCTTTTTGAAGAGGACCAATCGACTTCAGTAAGTACTTGCAGTCCATCGTGCAAGCCGCACTTGCTAACTAAAGAATATAGTGTGACAATTTGTTTTCTTCTTGTCCTAGGTTGTTTTACATAGGCATCTGCTGAGAACAACAGCAGCTACAATTGCTGATGCACTTCTTCATGACTTGGTAAGTGGAAAATAAAGTGAGATTTATAAGGTCATTCTCTTAATGATTTAACTAATCAAGCTTTGATTATTGAAACAGGACATCCACAACAAACTCAAGAATGGTATCGAAGTTGGAGATGCCAAAGCTCAAGATCTAGTTTTGCTTGATTCTTCTGAAAGAACGGCACTTGTATGCAAATTTGATCACTAATCTAACTTAATATTTTGGTGTTGCACTTTTTATTCTAAAGTGATGTTAGCTGATTCTGGTCCTTTGGAGCAGGCTAAAAATCTCAGTGGTTCACTCCTGAAAAAGGCCCTTGCATTAGTTGAAGCATTGGAAGGGAAGGTTAGATCTTCTTAAATGAATAGAGTTCATCTTACAGTTGCAAACATACTGCCTGGTATTCTGTAAAAAGGTTTTTCTTTTTGTTCTGTCATCTTGATTCCTCCTGTCCTGTGGCTGCCCATTTTGATACAGAGCCAAAGTTTCTATTCTGTTAGAATTTTATTGGGTGTCACATTGAAACAAATGATATGGCTTTGCAAATTACTGGTTCAGATAGGAATCATTGTTATTACTTAGGCCAGACCACTACATTAAATGCATGTTTTACCTTTTTCTCGCTACCTAGATAATCACCCTGTTAAAGGGTATTAAGAGCCTTTGGTTTTACAACTAATGGGATATTTGTGTTTCAGCAAGTAGACGCTTTCATGACCACCTTCAGAGATCTGGCAGAGGAAAGGTATTATAAACTTATTTATCTGAATATCTCTGAAGTGAGTCTGTTTAGTTTTCAGCGGATTTCGACTGAATGTTATCTTCATTTCTACAGTGGATTGGTCTTGAAAAAGCTCGACAAAAAACTTGGAAGGACTCTCCTACATGCATACCGTAAGGTGTGTACCACACCATATCGTTCTTTACTTGTAAAAATGAGCTCACCATTGCTTTGTGTTTCTTTCTCAAGAATGATGATGTCTTTTGTGCTTGCAGGATTTGATCTCTCAAGTATCTACTGAATCAGACCCTGTTGCACTTCTCGCTAAAGTGGTCTCTCTACTTTATATTAAGGTATATATCCATGTTAGTGTAACTATATTCCATGGTGAAAAGTCAGATTTCAAATTATGGTTGGAAAATGGTTGACAGGTTCACAATAAAGCTTTGCAAGCCCCAGGTAGAGCTATTGCCGCAGCGATTTCACACTTGAAGGTATTAACGTAGGAGAAACACTTATTAGTTGACAATATAATATTCTCTCTCGATCAGCCAACTCACATTCATAAATTGAACCTCTAGTATGATGCACAAGCGACTCCTAAGTATGGTTGTATTACAACATTGTAGGATAAACTAGATGAATCTGCATACAAGACTCTGACGGATTACCAGACAGCAACTGTAACTCTTCTTGCTCTTATGTCGGCTACATCCGGCGAGGTTCGTTTCTTCTCTTTTTTTCTGTGGCTAATAAATGTTCATCCAAAATGTCACCAATTAAATCTCTGTACTGAAGTTGTTAAATTCAAATTTGCAGGAACATGACTGCTCCGCAGACAGAATTCTGACAAAACGGGAATTTCTGGAGAGCCAAATGCCAATTCTCAGAGCCCTTGTCCTGGGCGACTCACAGCCACAACAATCCTAGATCTTCAAGTTGTTAAATGTTCTAGTGACATATCATCGATACCATTATACTAAACCTTTGTAGGACTAGAAGAGATGATTCGTGTTTGCAGAAACTGGTTACGACTTCACTTATCTTAAAATTTGCATCGTTCGATCACAATAGTCAATATTTAAAAGATTTACATCGTTCGATCATGATAGTCATTGAGGATATATCTTTATATTCAAAACACTCTTTTTTTTATTATTAAGATTTACTGATCCAACCGTCAACCAGACATGATTACAAGAAAACAACAGGAAAATAACGCATCCACAACATATATTTCACACCATTACACATTTCTTTTGTCATCAACATTTAACTGTTTAACCGGAGATGTCAACAGATTTGACCTCAGGCTTCTTCTCCGGGACCTTAGGCACCGTAACAGACAACACACCATTCTCCATACTCGCCTTCACTTCCTCCATCTTCGCATTCTCTGGCAGCCTAAACCTCCTCATGAACTTCCCACTCGACCTCTCAACACGGTGCCACGTGTCACTCTTCTCTTCGTTCTCACTGCTTCTCTGTCCACTGATCTGAAGTATGTTTCCGTCTTCAACCTCCACCTTCACCTCTTCCTTCTTCAGCCCTGGTAAGTCCGCCTTGAACACGTGCGCCTCAGGTGTCTCCCTCCAATCTACTTTAGCGCTTGTGAACGCTGCCACGTCCTTGGCGGGTGCGTTTGCCAACCCCGAGGGAGTCAAGAATCCTTCGAAAGGATCCCATACGTCCAGCGAGAACGGGTCGAACACGTTTGTTCTTCGGCCACCAAAAAAGCTCGGAATTAGAGACATCGTTTCGCTTCCTCTTCTTGTGATAGTATTACTCTTCGCGTTTGCGTTTAACAATTTTACTTTGCTTTGTTCTTTGTTGATCTTGAAACCTCCGTGCCTTCGCGTATATATAGGGAGAGGAGAGGATAAGGGAGAGAACGTTCTGCCAGTTTCTTGAAAAATCATGTCTCTTCTTTTGTAACTATCCCGATTTAAAGCGTCCTTGCCCGATTTCTCAGGTGCTTTCAAGAACTTTCGATGGACTGCGTGCAATTAACAAGGTCGACGGGTGAACGCCGTGCCGTTTTGTTTTCTGGTCTTCGAAACGCCATGCCGTTTATGTCTATACATTTCGATGTCCGTTACTGGGCCTTAATACCGTAACGCATTTATAATTTTCGGCCCACGTGTACCCGAATTGACTTATACATCTTCAGTACCGTTGATCACACGCAAATATCGTAATTACCACATCCATAGTCAACCTTGTCTTCTAACTTCCATTCTTTCTTTCTTTTTTTTTGTCATCTAAAAATATTCTATTAAACTTGGTGAAATTCGATTTTGAGATACAAGGGTGGGATACGGTTATGAAATACGAGAATGAAATACGAAGCCGATGTCCACAAGAACGACATCGGAGATAAACGTTACAACATAAAATCCAACATAAACCTATCGAACCCACCTAAACCCCGAACTACGAAAATCCAATAAAACCAAAAGCCAACTCTGCAAACTTACAAGTAACACAAAAGGTAGAGACGGGAAGCTAGCTCTGAACCTGTAAATCACCAAGGGAAGACAGGATCGCAGAAGCTGAAGAAATCCTAGAAACCACATCCTTCATAGGCCGTGACTAGGGATAAAACAAACCTAAGGATGACTATAGCAGTAAGAAACCAAAGCATAGAAGATCACCAACAAGATAACCAAACAGAATCTAAACCACTCCGATGCTTCTTCATTGATACTCAACCCAATATCATTGAGGGAAAACTGTTGAAATGCATGGCTGCAAGAAGAATTATTCGGAAAAGACGGAGAGCAAAGACACTAGGCTGTTGGTTGGGGAAGACTAGACCCGAGAACATCTTCATCATCACCAAAGAGAAATCAACCTCTTGCACTAACAACTCCACAATTCCTTCACCGATGAAACAAACACGAGGAGAAGCCAAACCGAAATATCAATAAAAAATAAAGAGCTTAACGGACAAACCAAGCCCGAGGATAGAGAATCCGAATTTCTAGTTCAAACTACCAAGGAGGAGGCATGAAGAAACAGAAATATCTAGATCGAAATTTCAAGTTCAATCTACCAAGAAACCATCTCAAAACCCGAGATCTATACCAAGCCGAAACCAAAAACCACCAGCGCCACCAATAGGTGACACAAAGATCTTAGAACTCAGCCAATGACAGACCCCTTACTGCAACCTAAAGCTTGAAGAGAAGCTTTTGCCACTGGCGGACGAAACTCCGAGCGAAAGCCAAGGGAGAGGAGTCACGAACCCGACGAAACCGGATCCAACGAACACCTCACCTTCAAATTCCAGACGGATCGAAGCAGATTTCATCTCTTCAAAATCTCCTATAGATCCGAAAAGCACTACACAAAGAAAGGAAATCTAAAGCATAAAACACGGGATCCGGCACCAGCGTTGTGGAAGCCGCCGTCGCCGGACCAAGATCGATAAAACCTTCTGAACTTGCTACAGTATTATCGCCGTTTTGAGAGAGAACTAGGTTTTCTCCCGTCAACAAGATTAAGAACTTATTCTAACTTCCATTCATAACATTATTTTTTGTCAACAATATAAAAACTTAATTAAAATGTTTAGCAAGTCAAACCGGTCGTACATAGTTTACAAAAATAATATCGGTTATGCTACTCTTGGGGTTACACGATCTCTGAATTCTCTAATCACTAGATTTGATTTAGTCTCTAATGATTGTTCCACATGAAGTGCTTAGCATGCAGACTGATTCCCACCCAAATATCTAATCATAAATAGAATAACTATATCAAATAAGAGAAGAAGCAATCTATATTTATAAATATGAAGTCACTTTGTATATGTGTCGCGATGGAGCGATTTTAGGAGGCGAAAAAAAAAAACACTGCCGTTTTGCTGATTTCGGAGGACAAAAAAAATTAAACGCAATCGTTTAATTGAACATGGGCTTTATTGTTTCGTCTCCTCGAACATAGGCCTTATTATCATAAAACCGATCACAATATTTAGTTTGTTTTATATTTACTTAATTTTTAGAAATTTGGTTTGGGTTTGTGATACTTTGGTTGGGCTTTGAATATTTCGATTCATATATGTTGGTTTGTTATTGAATCATTTGGTTTGGGTATGTGTTTGTTGGTTGGGCTTTTGATTATTTATTTACATTATTAACTTATACATATAAATTTAGATTTATTTACATTATTAACTTATACATATAGATTTATATTAATGTAAATCTTCCATTATTGTCTAATTGTATATATGTGAATATTATATATTTACTTTATTCCAATCGCAAAACCCTAAATATTCAGTTTTGTATATATGTCAAATTTAATGCTATCGAATCACTTTGTATCGTTATCTATTCCTCCATCTTTTCTTATATATACATTCTTCTTTGTTTAGACAAATCTTCACCGCCGTTCCCCTTTTTTGTATATTTTTAATCGTTGTGCTTACTAATTTTTTAAGTTTGTCAATTTAATTATGTTCTTCGACTCTTATAAATCTGTATTTTGATTAATTTTGGTGTTCTGTTATTTAAATTATATTTTTGGTCTGATTGTTCTTAGGTTTCGATTGTTGGATCTTCGATGGATAAGGTACGTGTTTTATCTTCAATGTATTTCATATTTTTGGTTTGTATTTGATCTGTATTTGAATGTTAATCGTCTATTTGTTTATGTTTTGTCTGATTATTGTTATACGATTTTTAAACTTTTTAAAGGTTTTTTTAGGAGGTTTCGTCTGCTTTGTACGAGGTGTGTGTTTTAATACTATGTTTGCTTTTATGTTTCGTAATTTTCTCTGTTTTTACTGATTTTATCGATCTATATAATTTATTAGGTTGCAATATGATAATCAAAGTTTTCTTACGATCAGATCCTATTATGGCATTTAATGGTATTATCAGTGTGTCTTCTTCATAAATTTTATATCAAGCGAGTTTGGATGTCGTTGATAACAATTATCATCGGCTAAGTTGTTACTAATATTATGTTATTAACCAAAAGTCTATCAAATCTTTGGTTTGTTTGGTATGCTACTTGGGATTTATTGTATGCGGACGTTCTTTAGATCTTGGTGAAGTGTCTATTTTGTAGACGCATGGCTGTAATCACTCGACGAATGAGGTAACAAGTATTAGGGTTTTTTTATTCTTTTAAAATAGGCCTCTTTGTTGATAGTCTTCGACTCTTCGTTTCTTTGTTGTTATATATATATATTTCACACTTTCTCTTGCTTATTCTAGTTTGAACATGGCTACAGTTTAAGAACTAATACAATGGTTATGTGTTTTTAAGGACTCTAAGAGTAGACATCGAACCAGAAGAACCAAAAGCTGGGTTGGAGTAAGTTGGCAATGGAGGAAAAACTCGCTTGCACAGAGATCTCAAAAGCTGCATCTCAGATAAACATTTGTATATCTCTATTGTTGACTTCACCCACATGTAAATTCGAGAACCCTATCTAATCTTCATCTCCTGGAACAAAAAAACGCATCCAATTTATTGCTAAAAAAAGTTGTGGTTTGAGATAACCACTTTGCAGCTTTGGTCTGATGTGAGAAATTGTCTTAGGGTGTTCTATGGTAGATCAAAGCTATTTAAGGTGCTTTATTCACTCTTTGTTAGGATTGAGTATGCGTTTTTTTCATAAGCTTCAACTTTAAGACACGGGTTGATCCACCTTAAAGCACCAAACTGTCAATATAATATTAGGAACATTTTTGATATGTTACCACACATACCAAACAATAACAGCAATATCCCTTTTTGTATACCGTTTATAGTACTTTTGTTGCATAAGATTTTCTTACATGAGGTACTCTTTGATTTGGTTGCTGTTAACTGATAGCATGTTCCTTGCTCTAATTCGACCCTCTTTATTATGTTTCCTACTGCAGATCGTTTGCACTTTGGTGTTAGTATCTTGGTTAAAATTCTATAGCGAACATAAGCTTACAATATTGAGTTTTGTGTTTTGTCTGATTACGTGACAAATATGATACTTTGGTTAGCTACGTGTGAGTTAATCTTTTTTCCTAAGAGAGACATGTCTTAAAACTACGAGATACTCTGGTGCCAGATTCCTTCTACTTAATGTTGCATGATTCCTTTTCGGTAGCTGGAAAGTCGTGGTGTGGGGTGAATAGCTTGTGCGGCAAGGGACGAGGGTTGAGGGAGAGAATCAGAATTGGGTATGATACTGGAATGATGTGTTTTTGGTTCTTTGTGGCGGTACGATGTTTCCACGTTGAGATGATGTTTACATTGATGAGATCTGATGATGGATCGATTCGATCGGATAGCCATTGATACTGAATGGGTATTAAAATTTACGTACTCTGTTTTTTCTTCTTCTTAATGTTGTCGTTCGTTTGAACTACTCATGTGATCTCTGTTTTTTGGGCTCTCTCCTTCATGTTCATCCCATGCATGGTATGTCATAATTTATGATTTTTGTTTTCACCAATCATTTTATACTTCACGCTTTAAAAAAAATCGTTATATTCCACCTCTTATCTTATTTATAGCCACTGCAAGCAATGTGGTTAATATGTGTTTGTGGGATTTTTTTTTAAGTGTATCATCACTTTGTTCATAGCAATGGAAATTGGGTTTGGATTTAATAATTTTAGCTTCGTTTAAATGGGTTCTTTATTATGAATGGGATCGAGGGAGTGTTCCGATGTGTTATTGACCAAAGCGGAACCATGTGAAGCTACGTCAACTTTATATATCTGTGTTTCTTTTAAAACATTAGTCGTTGCTTATAAATCTTGTGGTTAAAATGTAAATTTTGTGGGTACAATGTGTTCCCAAGAAATTCTTCGTATCATTATGTCTTCATAAAAATGTCTTTCATTTATCATTATGATAAAAGATGTACGGCTAATTCGGTTTTAGTTATTGTAATCCGCTAAACCCTAATATCTGTCTATCATGTAATTGGCTTCTTATATATATTGAATCCGTCAACAATTTTGTTTAAACCCAAAATCTCAATCGTTCCCAATCTATATCTTGAAAATAACTCTGCCTAAGAATTTATGTAACTATATGGCGATGCCAAAAACCTGAAGTTAACTTTATTAAGTCAATGTAATTTGTAGATTTTGTTTATTTATCTTTAATATTCTTTTATTGTTTAATTTGTTTTTGTCCATAATCAAAACAATGATTATACAAGAACGAGAGATATATGTTGGTATGTAACTTCATGAGAAGTATAATCACAACGTGAACACAAATACATGCACCACAATAAACAAACACCCCACAGTTAACTCGATAACTATCATTAAAAAATACATGTTTTGAAAACTAATATTGTAACGTCCGTGAACCAAAAATGTGATTTTTGGTTGTGTGTCGATTGACACGTGTGTTTAATTCGCGAAGGAATATGTTTACTGGAGCTGTGTCGCGTGACACAAGAGGTTTGTGTCAAGCGACACATGCTTAAATTGGACCGTGTGGTTTTGATTTCTGATCGGGTTTGGTTTGGGTTGGTTTAGGGAACCTAGGGTCCCGTATTTAAGCAGAGAAAAGCGTTTTCTCTTGGGGTTGGCCGAAAATTTGAGCAGAGAAGGGGTTTTAGAGAGTTTTGTGAGAGAAGTGTTTTTCTTGAGAAAGAAACAGTTCTACTCGGGTTTTTGGAGAAGATGGTTGGCGGTGAAGATCGGATCGGATCAGAGTGAAACTTGGAGAGTAAATTTTACACTCTCTAAGCTTGATTCAGGAGAAAACGGTTTGTAAATAGGATTAGTATTCTAAGAGTTATCATTGTTTTCCCGTGAGATGGTTTTGCAGTCTCGAGTCTGCGATCAGTCCACTTCGAGGGGGGATTCCCGTCGAACCAGAGAGAATCAGGAGACGATCCTTATTCTGTTCGAAAGATCTCTCTGTCTAGTTTTTGTATTAGGTTTCGAATCCTGATTTAGAGATAATCTCCGTTCTCTGTGTTTATTTTATTTCAGAGTGTTGTTTCTGAAATCTCTGTTTTTCCAGTTTCGATTAGCGAGATTACGGGCTGTTTTCCCGTCGATCTGTTTAAAGTTAGGAGACGTTCTTTACACCGTTGCGAAGCTCTTGGTGTCTAGTTTCCATATCAGGTTTTAGACCTTGATTTGGTAAAGGGAGTCGCGAGTTATTCCCTTCTGTTCGTGTCGTGCCGTGTGTTCCTTGTTTTCCTCGTTTCAATCCGTTGTCGAGGTGAGTGCGCGACCATAGAGTCTCGGGAAGTAGGATTGTATGGTATGATTGTTTGTTTTTGTTCCTTGGTTGGATTTGGCGTTGTTTGGTTGATTTCGGTGCAGGTTTCGATGAAAAGGGACTGAGATTCGAGCCATGAGAGGATGAGGCTCGGACTCAGGTTCTGCGCGACGTGTCGCGCGACACATTTAAGCGTGTCACGCGACACAGCGCAATTCTGCACATTTTGCGTGTCGTTTGCTTGTCTTGTTCACTGCTGTTTGATAACCTTGGTATTGTATGGTTCTAGTACTGAGTACATGGTCTGTAGATGGGAGGACCGCCTCACTAAGTATTTATGATAATACTTACGCATCTTTTTTTGCCATGTGATGCAGGTAAAGACAAAGTGTGATCGTGGAATCAGGGCGAGGACGGGATGATGGATCTAGTGGCTCGTCGTTGTGTGTTTTAATTGAATTGCTAGGTTGATAGTAATTCAGATTAGAACGGGTTAGGTTGTTGGAATATTGGTTGACTGTTTTGAATGATTGGTTAAATTGATAATGAAATTGTTTGGTTTAAAGGTTTAGTTTGATTTCCGCTGGTTATTTGTTGACTTGTGAAATTGATTGGATTATTGAGGATTATCATTTTTGGGAATGATAATCTGATTCAATAAAAAAAAAAAAAACTGGTCGGGTTGTTTCAGTTTGGTAACAGAGCCCTTATGGTTCTAGGGCGGGAGAACGTAGTTGATTGAATGTGATTGTCAATTGCGTTGTTTGTGGATTGCTTGATTGATTATGAGTAGTTAGTCAGTTGATTGTTGTGTGGGTTTGGAGTCCTAGATCATCATCTCCAAGCATTCAAAGAGATTCCACGGTATGTGTTGTTTGACCTCTTATGCTTTTTAGTATGTTTAGTTTCTCCTTCTGGTTGAGAAGAGGAATTGTTAGAGATACTAGAGTTCTGCCATTAGTAGGGCAGAGCGTGATGGGTAGAGGTACTAGAGTTGCTAGAGGTATTGGCCGGGGAGGCCAAGGTGGGTGTGGAGGGCGTAGGCGCGGGCAGGGACTTGTGAGTGAGTCTGCTGCCGCGTGTGTGGCCCAGGAGACCACGCAGGAGCAGGTGGCGGATTCGCAGACGTATCAGGAAGGATCCGTGAGTGTGACCACTGCGTGTACCAGTGTGAGGGCTGGTGGGACTAGTGAGAGTTCCGGGGTGGCCACTGCGTGTACCAGTGTGAGGGCTGGTGGGACTAGTGAGGGTCCCGGTGTGGTTGCCGGTGCGGCGGGCCCAGGTGGGGGTGCTGTCGCAGGTGTCGGCCAGGATCGAGATGATAGTCTGGCGAGTCTGCTATAATTGATCTTGGAGCGGTTACCGGGAGGGGTGCCGGCTCAGAGTTAGGCTCCGCGGGTTCAGCCTGGTGTGGCTGGTGTGCAGCCGGGTATGGCTGGGTGCAGCCGGGAGTGGCGGCTGTGGAGGAGCTCCCATCCTATCTTAGGATGATGTAGCAGATGTAGAGGATTAGCACGAGAGTTTTCTCGAGAGGTGCTAAGCCTAAGGGGCCGATGAGCGGCGGATGAGTGTGAAGCGTAACCTCGACTCTTTGAGGTATCCGGAGGGATTTTGAGTGCAGGAAGTGATGGCATGGGTGGATTTTTTTGGCTGGGTTTAATGCCAAGTATTCTGCAAGAGGCGGCACCGACCTGAGTTGAGTTTTTGGAGTTGACTCAGGGCGACCGATCAGTGAAGGGAATTCGATGCGGAGTTCTGTCGACTCCTGGTTCATGCGAGTGGAGGCATGGAGGGCGAGTAGGCCCAGGTGGAGAGGTTCTTGAGAGAACTTCGAGCTGATTTGAGGACCTGCTGTAGAGCGAGTAAGTTTGCCACGAGGGCGGAGCTGGCTGAGATTGCTGCGACGGTTGAAGAGGACCTGAGAGAGCATGTGGTGATGGTTAATCCTCCTGTTCAGCAGAGAATGTCACAGTAGCAGGTAGATCCGAGCAAGGGCGGTAAGCCTGCGCAAGGGCAGAAGAGGAAATGGGAGAGCACTTTGGAACCGAGTCAGAGGGTTCAGGGTGGTCTGAGATGCTTAGGGTGTGGGAGCATGGATCACAGGTTGGCGAGCTGTCCTAGGATGGATGAGTCTCGGGATAGTACGTTAGGGTTCTTAGGCACATGAGAATTACGCAGGGACCTTAGTAGTGGGCGGGTGTGAGTCCCACGGTTGTTGATTCTGGAGCAACGAATTGCTACATTACTCCGGAGTGCGAATAGCAGCGGGATCCAGAGTGATTCTAGGGAGACGTCGGGAGTAGTTAGAGTGGCTGGTGGGAAGTCGTTGGCTACTTTAGGCGGGCTCGCGGAGTGAATGCTTTGGTGGCGGCGAGTTGATGCCCGCAGATTTGATTATCAGTCCGGTGGAGTTGTATGATGTCATCTTGGGGATGGATTGGCTGGATCGGTATAGGGTCCATCTTGATTGTTACCGGGGACTTAGTTGAGTAAGTGTAGTTCTGGTAGCGAGAGATGGGTTGTGTCTTGATGCAGCAGAGGAAGGTAATTGCATATGCTTCGCGGCGGTTGAGGAAGCATGAGTGCAACTACCCTACTCATGAATTGGAGTTGGTTGCGGTGATCTTTACCTTGAAGATTTGGCGATCTTATCTTTATGGCGGGAAGGTCCAGGTATTCACGGACCATAAGAGTCTGAAGTATTTCTTCACTCAGCCAGAGCTGAACCAGAGACAGAGGCGCTGGATGGAGTTGGTAGCAGATTATGATCTGGAGATTGGGTACCATCCGGGTAAGGCTAATCTTGTGGCTAATGCTTTGAGTCGGAAGCGAGTTGCTTCGGCTCAGAAGCAGGATTTGGAGGAGTTAGCGAGTGAGCTCGATACATTGAGGTTGTGCGTGATCTCACAGGAGCCGTCGGGGTTGAGGCAGATAACCAGGAAGATGTGTTGAACAAGGTTGGGAAGCTCAGGAGAAGGATCAGGGGTTGATTGATGCTTCTCGGGTTGCAGATTCAGAGTATCAGGTCTCGGTGAATAGGACGATACAAGTGAACGGACGGGTTTGTGTAGCCAGGAATGAGAGTCTCGGTCAAGAGATTCTGAGAGGGGCTCGTTTGAGCATGTTGACGATTCATCCAGGAGCGACCAAGATGTACAGAGTCTGAAGAGGTATTATCTTTGGGGTGGGATGAAGAAAGATGGTGGTCTTTGGGCAGATCATCTGAACCTAGTAGAGTTTGCGTATAACAACAGCTATCAGGCGGGTATCAGGATGGTTCCATATGAGGCATTGTACGGGAGGTCGTGTAGGACACCATTATGCTGGACTCAAGTGGGGCAGAGGAGTATGTTTGGTGCGAGGTTCGTTCAGGAGATGACGGAGAAGATCCGTGTCTTGAGGCTGAACATGAAGGAAGCTCAGGATGGGCAGAAGAGTTATGCCGATAAGAGGAAGAAGGAGTTGGAGTTTGAGTTGGGAGATCTGGGGTATCTCAAGGCAGATAGATTAAGGGATCCTAACAGATCCATTTCGGAGAATAAGCTAGGTCCGAGGTTTATGGGTCCGTTCAGAGTTGTGAAGCGGGTCGGACCGGTGGCTTATCGTTTGGAGTTACCTCAGAACATGAAGGCTTTTCATATAAGGTCTTCCATGTGTCGATGCTGCGGAAGTGTCGGTATGAGTTTGAGGAAGTGTTGGCTAGGATCCCGGAGGATCTTAAACCCAACATGACTTTAGAGGCGAGACCTGTGAGGATTCTCGAGAGGAGGGTCAAGGTTCTACGCCAGAGGAGGATACCGTGGGTGAGAATCGTGTGGGACTGTGACGGTATTGAGGAGGAGACTTGGGAACCAGAGGCGATGATGAAGACTAAATTCTCGAAATGGTTCGAGAAGCAAGCAGACGCTTGAGGAGTCTTTAATTTTGTTGGTTTCAGTGTTTTGGTTTGGTTGTAGCATGTGGCTACGGTTGCTGTATTTTCGTTTTGTTGTAACGATATACATCTTGTGTTTAATAAGATGGGATTTCTTATTATTTGTGTTTCATAAGATGTGAGTTCTTATGAGGGATTTTTAGGATGTGGAGTTCCTATGTCATGACAGAGTGTCATGAGGTTTGGACTATGAGATGTGAGTTCTTATAGTAGATGATCGGTGAGGGTCATGTGTGTTGTGTTGTCTGGCAGCATGGACGTTCTACGGGAGTTAGAGCTAGTCCATGGCTAGAGATCCTAGGGGCGGCGATCCTATGGGTAGTTAGGTTTCGTCCGTTCGCTAGGAGAGCTGGCTGGAAAGTAGAAGTCTTAGGTGGAATCGAGACTGGTCTATTTTCTAGAGGAGTCGGGAAGCAGGCCTTAGGTGGGATCGAGGTTTATCTGTCTTGGGACTCTAGCTGGCTGGAAAGTAGAAGTCTTAGGTGGAATCGAGACTGGTCTATTTTTTAGAGGAGTCGGGAAGCAGGCCTTAGGTGGGATCGAGGTTTGTCTGTCTCGGGACTCTGAGCTGGGGAATAGAGATCCTAGGTGGGATCGGGATCTGTCTATTTCCTAGGGGAGTCTGGAAAGAAGGTTCTGCAGGACTTGTCTTTTCCAGGGACTCCAGATGACTCGCTGAGGGGTCATATACGATATTCCGCTGAGGGAATATCATGAGAGCCACGTGAAGGAATTCGAGTCAATAGGTACTGATAGCCATGTTACAGAAGATGCCGGGCATACCTGAGGGAACATGATTCTCTCTAGGGAACCAGTACGGTTTCCTGTATATATATATCTCGAGAGACAGATGAGATCTCTCCAGGGGACAATTGGTGTCTCCTGCTCGCAGAGCGTTTGACAGACTGTGTGTTCCGAGGATGTGTCAGCGGGGAGCAGACCAGCCTGACGGGTGACCGCCCGGAGGGTGATTGGATGTTATACACTTGACCTCAGGGTGACGACCTTGGGGGTGCTGGGTGTGTATATATATATATATATACATATACATTGAGTGCGGGCAGGGCGTTCTGTAATGTGACTATGTGTTGAGACTTGATGAGCTTCGGGGATCGCTAAGGATCTCAGGTGGTATCGGCCGGGTAGGGCCAGAAGTGTGTTTTGATGGATCTAGTCTAGGGCTGTTGTTTGTGTCTGGAACCTCGTTCAGACGACTCTGGAACTTATGTAGCGTCTTGGTCGTGCATGTCTTGTTTGATTGTTGCACGATCAATTGGTTCTTTCGCCGGGTCTACGGTTGGTCGAATATGTTCTTGTTTGATTGTTGAACGATCAATTGGACAGACCTGGTCGGGACTATAAACGGTGCATTTCGGTGTGTTCCGGGGAAATTTGGTCGGGTTTCTGGGCGTAAGTGACAGTTTTGGCAGGGGTCAGGTATGTGTAACTTGTGATTCGAGGACGAATCCTTGTTAGTGGGGGAGAATTGTAACGCCCGTGAACCAAAACTGTGATTTTTGGTTGTGTGTCGATTGACACGTGTGTTTAATTCGTGAAGGAATATGTTTGCTGGAGCTGTGTCGCACGACACAAGAGGTTTGTGTCAAGCGACACATGCTTAAATTGGACCGTGTGGTTTTGATTTCTGATCGGGTTTGGTTTGGGTTGGTTTAGGAACCTAGGGTTCCGTATTTAAGCAGAGAAAAGCGTTTTCTCTTGGGGTTGGCCGAAAATTTGGGCAGAGAAAGAGTTTTAGAGAGTTTTGTGAGAGAAGTGTTTTTCTTGAGAGAGAAACAGTTCTGCTCGGGTTTTTGGAGGAGATGGTTGGCGGAGAATATCGGATCGGATCAGAGTGAAACTAGGAGGGTAAGTTCTCCACTCTCTAAGCTTGATTCAGGAGAAAACGGTTTGTAAATAGGATTAGTATTCTAAGAGTTATCATTGTTTTCCCGTGAGATGGTTTTGCAGTCTCGAGTCTGCGATCAGTCCACTTCGAGGGGGGATTCCTGTCGAACCAGAGAGAATCAGGAGACGATCCTTATGCTGTTGGAAAGATCTCTCTGTCTAGTTTTTTTATTAGGTTTCGGATCCTGATTTAGAGGTAATCTCCGTTCTCTGTGTTCTTTTTATTTCAGAGTGTTGTTTCTGAAATCTCTGTTTTTCCAGTTGCGATTAGCGAGATTGCGGGCTGTTTTCCCATCGATCTGTTTGGATTTATGAGACGTTCTATACACCGTTGCGAAGCTCTTGGTGTCTAGTTTCCAGATCAAGTTTCAGACCTTGATTTGGTAAAGGGAGTCGCGAGTTATTCCCTTCTGTTCGTGTCGTGCCGTGTGTTCCTTGTTTTCCGCGTTTCAATCCGTTGTCGAGGTGAGTGCGCGACCATAGACTCTCGGGAAGTAGGATTGTATGGTATGATTGTTTGTTTTCGTTCCTTGGTTGGATTTGGCGTTGTTTGGTTGATTTCGGTGCAGGTTTCGATGAAAAGGGACTGGGATTCGAGCCATGAGAGGATGAGGCTCGGACTCAGGTTCTGCGCGACGTGTCGCGCGACACATTTAAGCGTGTCATGCGACACAGCGCAATTCTGCACGTTTTGCATGGTAGAATCAGTCAGGGGCCTGATAGGCGGTGGTTTACCCTGTGGCGGACTTGTTCACTGCTGTTTGATAACCCTGGTATTGTATGGTTCTATTACTGAGTACATGGTCTGTAGATGGGAGGACCGCCTCACTAAGTATTTATGATAATACTTACGCATCTCTTTTTGCCATGTGATGTAGGTAAAGACAAAGTGTGATCGTGGAATCAGGGCGAGGACGGGATGATGGATCTAGTGGCTCGTCGTTGTGTGTTTTAATTGAATTGCTAGGTTGATAGTAATTCAGATTAGAACGGGTTAGGTTGTTGGAATATTGGTTGACTGTTTTGAATGATTGGTTAAATTGATAATGGAGTTGTTTGGTTTAAAGGTTTAGTTTGATTTTTCCTGATTATTTGTTGACTTGTGAAATTGATTGGATTATTGAGGATTATCATTTATGGGAATGATAATCTGATTCAATGTATAAAAAAAAAAACGGATCGGATTGTTTCAAATATGTTAAAAAATACATGTTAAAAAATATATTGTTTTCCTTCGTGTTGCATAACAATATATTTATGGCCTCCGTGATAGAAACAAATTCTTATAATTCACAAGCCATATTTGGTATTGGTTTTATTCCATGTTAATGCATGGAATATTTATAGATTAAAAATACCGTGATGCATAAATGTTGATTTTGCATTATAAGAAGAAATAAGAGTAAAATAGGTAATTCATCATCTCCACTCATATTTTAAACTTTGGTGCATAAAAGTTTCCGATTCTGCATCCAATAAACATATATCATATGAAACCGATAAATCATATACACTAATTTGCTCTTTTTGTGATAAAGAAATTTGCCAATGGATGCAGCAGTTGTAACTCGATCTGTGATATGTGTGTTAAGAGTTAAGCACATGGTAATATGGTACACACTTATAATGTTCAAATTTTTTTACATGTTGTTGTAAGTTAGTATAGGAAACTTGCTTTTCTTCTATAGAACACGAGGAAAAATTGAAGGAAATGTGAATATACTATTTCAGTGTTGAATTTGATTGATCTTAAGTCTAAACAAAGTTTGAAGGCCTTATTGAAAGTGTCAATTTGATACTATTATTTAAAGATTGTTTTGTTTCTCCCAGTTGTGAATTTTTTCACAGAAAGTGAGAATTCTCCCAACTTATGATTTTGTCTTATATTTAAGTCCATCTTTTATTACTTTATAATTTTTTTAATATTATTTTTAATATTTTCGGTTATCTAATCATGTTCTATGTCTTTACAGATCGATATGTGTTCTCGAGCTATTTTAATTATATGCATAGTATTAAATTTAATGATGATTAACTTTTTTTTTTCCTCGATTTTGTTCGATGGATCGACCATTAATAGTTGATTAATCACTTAGATATCTAATCCTCTTTTAGTATAGTATATATATATGCTACATTGTGTTCTAATGTTTATGATAGTTTTAACGATTTTTTTTATATTCGACAATTATGTTAAAATGGCAATCTTAACATAAAAAGATTAGTGGATTAGATCGTTATGTAATCAATTAACAAAAATTAAGTTCAAGGGAGAAAAAATAGAACCCTAAACTATACATTATTCAACCGTCTGTGATATCCGATTTTGTTAGGGAACTAAACATAGGCAACCTATGACATCCATGTAAGAGGATGATGTTGTATATCAATCATAGTTCACAAGAAAAAAATGTTACAAGACATTCACCGTAAAAAAAAAAAAATCCTCAAACAAGCCTTTAAAAATATATATATAGATACATTTAAAAACCATAATCCTCAGAATTTAAGAGTAAGAAGAAAGTCTTACGTTTTGTGGGAAACCCTATTCTAATTCTAGCTAGAGAATTGAAGTCACTGTCTTTATTTTCTTTTATTTTATCCCAAAAAAGGGTTGACCAAAAACAATTTTGTCTAAAAGAATAGCAACCCTATTAATGGTTGAATACACATCACTTTTCCCCACAAGAGACTTCTCAATATATTTCAAGAACAATATAAATGACAATCCGTCACTTTCTTTACTTGCTACCTATGATGGGTCAAGAAGTTAACAATCCTGAAAAAAAATGGTAAGGAGAAGGAGAAAATAGCTTCCGTTGTAGACAAGAAGATGAAAAACTAAAAGAATCATGATAGTTCTTAAAAGAAAAATGTCAAAGCTATTATCGAAAGTTTATTTTTTTTATTCTTAATTTATTGGTTTTAAGGATCAAAGTTTGTGACACATTTTGGATTTGAGTTTATGCTTTACAGTCTTAGCGTAAATAAATTCATAAAAGAATAGCAACCCTATTAATGGTTGCATACACATTACTTTTCCCCACGAGATATTTCTCAGTATCTTTCAATAACAATATAAATGACACTCCGTCACCTTCTTTTATTGCTACCTATGATGGATCAAGAAGTTAACAATCCTGAAGAAACATGGTAAGAAGAAAGAGAAAAAAACTTCCATGGCATACAAGAAGACGAAAAACTAGAAGAATCATGATAGTTGTTGAGAGGAAAATGTCAAAACTATTATCGAAAGTTTATTTTTGTTATTCTTAGTTTATTGGTTTTGAGTATCAAAATTTGTGACATATTTTGGATTTGAGTGTACGTTTTACACTCTTAGCATAAATAAATTCATAAAAAGCTAAGACTTTTGAAACTTTCCTCTTTAAGAAACCAAAGAATCTATTTTATGGTTTGTAAAATATACGAATATTAAGTGCTAGATTTTATGTTTTTTTTATAATCAAATGTTAATTTTTTTATGAATGAAAAGAATTTTTATTGTTGACAAAAAAAAAATTTATTTAAAATCAAGAAAAAAAACAAACAAACAATGGTCTAAGTGATGATATTTCTTTTGAAAATTTGTGTAAATTATTTGCGTGGTATATTGGCTGAATTTTTTTTATGGCTACCTTAGCAAAGTTTGAAAGACCAGAAACACCTTTTGCGGGAAATATCTAAGCCTAATTGCATCAACTACGCTTAGAAAATAACAAATAATATGTTTTTTTATAAGGGAAAATGTTATATATTTATGTTCTTAAAAGATTTTCTTCCCTTTTGTAAGGATTTACAAAATATGGTATTGTGGGAGAGACTTCGATTGTTTTTCCTTGAGAGGTGTGCATAGAGGGAAGGTAAAATGGAGAAAATGGTAATCATAAGCCTCTTGTATAATGCACTTGTGGGAACTTTACATTTGGGAAGAGTTGTGCGTCTAAATCACATGAGATGGTGAAGAAGGTAATGTAATGAGTGAAGTTACTTTAAGATGGATTTTGCGGAGAAAGTAACGTAATGATTGAAATAACATTAAGATGGGCTTTGTTTGGTTAATTGATTGTTGGGTTTTGTGTTAATCTTTGGAACAAAACTTCGTGGAGATAGTTGTTGAGAGGAAAATATCAAAGCTATTATCGAAAGTTTATTTATTTTTATTCTTAGTTTATTGGTTTTAAGGATCAAAGTTTGTGACACATTTTGGATTTGAGTTTATGCTTTACAGTCTTAGCGTAAATAAATTTATAAAAAGCTAAGACTTTAGAAACTTTCCTCTTTAAGAAACCAAAGAATCTATTTTATGGTTTGTACAATATACGAATATTAAGTGCTAGATTTTATGCTTTTTTTAATCAAATGTTAGTTAAAGGAAATAATTTTTATTGTTGACAAAAAAGAATCTTTATTTACAATCAAGAAAAAAAACAAACAAACAATGGTCTCAGTGATGATATTTGTGTTGAAATTTTGTGTAAATTATTTGCGTGGTATATTGGCTGAATTTGTTTTTTTATGGTTATCTTAGCAAAGTTCGAAAGATCAGAAACGCCTTTTGTGGGAAATATCTAAAGCCCAATTGCATCAACTACGCTTAGAGAATAACAAATGTTATGTTTTTTTATAAGAGAAAATGTTATATGTTTATGTTCTTAAAATATTTTCTTCCTTTTTGCACGGATTTACAAAATATGGTATTGTGGGACAGTCTTCGATTGTTTTTCCTTGAGAGGTGTGCATAGAGGGAAGGTAAAATAGAGGAAATGGTAATCATAAGCCTCGTGTATAATGGACTTATGGGAACTTTACATTTGGGAAGAGTTGTGCGTCTAAATCACATGAGATGGTGAAGAAGGTAATGTAATGAGTGAAGTTACTTTAAGATGGATTTTGCGGAGAAAGTAACGTAATGATTGAAATAACATTAAGATGGGCTTTGTTTGGTTAATTGATTGTTGGGTTTTGTGTTAATCTTTGGAACAAAGCTTCGTGGGGAACAATCGTTGTTCGATATTTGTATACAAAGACGTTTTGGGACAAAGAATTTTCGAATATAGTGATGAAGAATAAGAACAAGAAGAAGGAGAAAGAAAATGAGAAGGAGAATGCGGAGAAGGAGAAAGAGAAGAAGGAGACGCAAAAGCAAAATTTGACATTCTTGAAGAAGGAGACCCAAAAGCAATATTTTTAACAAGAGTGTCATTATTTTTGAACTATCATACGTAATCTAAAAGAAATGCAAGAATATTACTTGGAACTCTCAAAACGGTTGAGAAATACCAGAAAATTTATGGTGATCGTCTGCTTTAGTGAAGAGAACAAAGAAAGAGGAGACTAACACAAGAACCATGAAGCAACACATCATAGAAGAAGATAACAATGGGACATTCTCCCGGAATTATCTTCAGGCAACCTAATACCTAGAAAAAGAGTTTCAACCCCAATATTACATAGGGTGGCAGTATAGTATGAAGCTTCTAAGATCCGACATGGACTTGTGGAAACTTCACAATTGGGAAGTGTCGTGCCTCTAGATAAAGTGAGGTGGTGGAGAAGGTTATGTAATGACTGAAATGAGTTTCAGATGGGTTTTGTGGATAAAGTAATGTAATGATTGAAGTGGCTTTAAGATAGGTTTTGTAGGCCGGTGCTCCGCGATCTCCTTCTAATCATAAAAACCATATCATAGATAACCTACGAGTCGAATAATGCATAGTTTAAGAATCCTCCATAAGCTAGATTCTAACCATATGGACCTCCACATTATCGAACGGTCTGAACCCTTAACTCTAGAAAATCTGTTTGTTATAAAAGAGGTTTGTGATAAAAGAGGTTTGGAATATGATTTGTACCTTCACATGTAGTTGCTTTAAGGTTATCTTTGTTTGTTATAAAAAAATCGGATTCTCTTCTTTAAATATATGTATTGGATATTTTATATAGATTTTTTTTTCTCTCTTTTCTTAGATATTTTTAAAAAACTTATTGTAAACTAATTATTTATCCTTTTATATATGCTATATATATTTTACCAAAACATTTTTCAAGATAACTATCCCGTGAAGGGTGCGGGTACTGCACTACCCGCCCCTCGCGCGAAAAATAAATTACAAAAACAGCATTTTAAAATTGTAATTCGATAGTTTACACTCAACACAAAACCAATTAACACAACACAACACCTAATTTTTATATATTATACATGATAAAGTATGAGGAGCTTTGTTGTTACAACAATTGGCATAAGTAAATCTTACTCGTTAATGTTTTGTTGCGTCAAACTTGATGTCTTTGGCATAGATTTTCCGCTTCAATGTTATTGTCATTAATGTTTTTTCACTAAGTAAATCTTACTTTTCATTGATGTATTTTTTTTAAAAGACGTTTAAAATTATTCACGTAAATGTTTTGAAAATTAAGGAGTAACATGGGAGGTTAAACCCTTAAATATGCATGTAAATATTGAAAACAATACATAGATCTTAAGACGTAAAATCCAATATCAAGTCTAAATCTATATACAACCACGTAAAATTTGATATTTTTATGTCAACGCCATTAAATTCTTTGATCATGGATGTTAAACCGTAGCATAAACGTCTAAATCTTAACAATGCACATTTGATGATTTATGAAACCTGCGCTAGAAGTAAAATATCCAAGTCATTGATTCATCATGGCCTTTCCTCTTTCAACAATATAGTCTCCTCCACATCATATATCAACTTGATAGATGAGTTTTCATTTGAATTTTTTGTTTTTTTTTTGGTATTTGCATAAAGTATTTGAAAGATATGAGTTTATTGTTAGAATATAAAACAAAAGGGTGTTACTCGTACTGTATTTTAATTGAATTGCAAATCTGGTAGGATTTAGAAATTTTTACAAATCTGTACGTTTTCCCTCGGATTTGAATCTTTATATATCTAACTCGGAAAGATTATTTTTCGAATAATATTTAGTTTTCATAGAAAATAAGTTTTCAGTCATATTTTTGTTATTTATACAGATACCATTTATATTTTTGGATACTATACTAAAAATATATATCAAAAGATCATTATGTTTTTTGAAAATTAAAAAAAAAATACTAAACCCTAAGTGTGGGGAGCCTTAACCCAAGGGGAGCCTTAACCCAAGGAAAACCTTAACCCTAACAAACCAAACAAACCTATGGTTCGATTAGTTAAGTTACACTGAAATCTAACTCGTATATGTAGTATTCAGTTTGTTTTTAAATACGCAAACCCTATAGATTCACCACTCTTAACCCGAGGTGAACTCTGGAATCTTAGTTCGACTATAAAAAAAATTGTTCGGATGTAACGCTGACCAAAAAATAAAGTATTAGTTTCATTTGGTTTTTAGTAAAAATTACTACAATAATCATGGAATGTAAGTTCAATATCAACATATATATATATATGTCTAAAAATATAGTTTTATTCGATTTGGTTTTAGTGAAAATGACTACACATTCACGATATTGTTACTACAACAATAAGATAAAACATTTTATGATATAATACTCTTCTCATACTAATATTTTCTTAGGAATTTAAATATATACAACTTATATTTTTAATGAATAAAAAATTCTAAATTGGTTTTCAGAACTACATAAATTTACAATAAATGTAATCTTTTGTATTTCTCAACTTTCTTGAGAGTTCCAGGCCATATCCTTGCATTTTTTTTGGATTACGTATGATAGATCAAAAATAATGACACTCTTCTTTATAATTATTGTTTTTGCGTCTTCTTATTCTTTATAATCATCTCTGGCATTAATTTTTGTAGGATAAACATTAAATTTTGATAAAAAGAAGTGTGTGAAAAACACCATAGAACGGAAAAAATGTTAATATATTTATGAAAAAATTATGTTATGATCGAATACTCGTTTTATACTAATAACTAATATTTTTTTAATGTATAGATGTTTATATTTTTGCAAATTGAAAGGTTTTTAAAATTAATATGTGTGACTAAAACCTCATACTTTGAATAAAATTACGGTTCGATTCATTTTGGCTATAGTAAATTTGGTTCATGTGGAACATTGCACAAAGAAATAAAGTTTTAATTCGATATGATTTTTAGTGATAATTATACCATGATTACTACAACAATTAAAAAAATTATTATGATTAAATATTCATTTAATAATTACTACTAATGACTTATATTTTCTTCTTGAATTTATAGATATACCATTTATAGTTTTAGCAAAATTAAAACGTTCTAAACATTAATATGTTAGACTAAATATTCATAAATGTACGCAAAACATTTAAAATAATTAAATTTTTCAAATTAAGAGGAGCTAAACCCTAAGAGGGAAGCTTTAATTCTAGAGGAGCCTTAACCCTCACATACTGAATATAACTACGGTTCGATTCAGTTCGACTATAGAAAATTTGATTCGTATGTAACATGGCAGAAAGATTTTAATTCGAGTTGGTTAATTTTTAGTGAAAATTACCGGTTGATTGTGAGATGCTCGGTTTATTTTGGTGCATGCTGTTGTATTCACATCGCGATTCCTTTTCTTACGAAGTGGACGTACTCGCGCGCTGCGCATGCATTAAGGTTTTGGTAAATTAAATTTATCCCTAATTTTAAATAAATAGCCCTAATTTTTGATTTTATATAAATAACTTCTACTAAACCCTCACAAATGCACATAAAATATTGAATGATTTAGATATACTGTGTTACTTATGATCGATTTATTTCAACTAGTTGGATTTTCGTATCGAGAATATTGTATTTACTCAGTTCAGTTGGACAGCATAAAATTTCGTATTGTATATAATGTTGCTTAATAAAACTAAAGTGTTAATTCGACTTGATTTTTTTTTTTTTTAAAAACTCAATTAATTGTGTGTAGTTAGTTAAACCTTGATCAATCAGTTTTACGGAAATATAAATTTGATTTTACAAATCTATACAAAGTACATACATTCATCTCTTTCAATGGGTTATGACCTTATAGTAATTCTTTAATATGACATCATGGATACTATAACTTGTAGACCCGGAAGTTATTCATTTATGATCGTACGTTGTTCTTAGAAAACAAAAATAATATGCTTTTAGTTGTTAAATACACATGGAAATATATTGTTACATTGTTAGAAATCCATCACGGGCATTACAGTTCTGAGGATTAATATTATACAAACTTGATAGTTTTAAACATGGTATGCTCAGGTTTTAACCCTATTAATCTACTGCAAGTGCACAGCAATTGTTGTAGTATTTTAGGGATCGAATCCACAGAGACCAAGTGTTACACTACGAAAATATGAGATTGAAGTTAAGCTAAGATGGTAAAATGTGATTGGTTGCAATATTGAAACGGAAATAGCAATTATAAACGTGTAAACTTATGGAATTAAAAGCGTTAGGTTTAAGGATATTCTTGGGAAATCATAGATCATAAATCAGACATTTATACAGGGAACAATTCAGCGCGATCTTAAACTCAAACATAATTGTATAACCAATCCACTGTCGTGGCATCAGAGACTTTATCTAGCAACCTAGAATTCTAAACTGTCGTTTGAACCTAGAATTCTAAACAAACATTAACGAACCGGTTTGATAAGTTCACAAATCGCCTTAACATCAGCTTTCGTTAGCTAAGGACAATTTGCTCGTCTATGTTCTTTCGGGTATTTAATTACACTTTTGGTGAATTAAACATCCTAACATCAAGAACTAGGTGATCAATCCTAATTCAAGCAATAAGAACAACAATAGACGAAGATAAATACAAATCCCTATTTGTGTCTAATTCAATGATCCATGAATTCCTTTGAGCACCCACAAGCCTAACTAATGATCTACTCACACATATTCAAAAGAAATTCACAAAGAGATGATATAACAACCATAACTAAATCTAAAGAGTTGAGAAATCTTATTAGGGTACAAGGATGAAGAACAATCTCCCAAATCTTCTTACAAAAATCCAAAAACAAGATAAGAGAATCAAGAACAAGAAAAACCAAAGAGAGAAATCAAGAAGAGAAAAACAAAAGAGATGATGAAAGTCAAGAGTTGTTGTCAATAATTGAGTCCAAAAATCAGATAAATATGGCCAAAACACGTTTTTAGCCAAGGAAAACACGTTTTCGTTAAAATAATGCAAGATTAGGTGACTGATTTTCTTGTCTTTTAGGCAGTTTTAATAAGTGGATCGATCGATCCATATGTGGATCGATCGATCCAGTTACTAAAGATATCGATCGATCGATTTTCTTTGTGCTGGGTCGAGCTGCAGATCCCGCGGAATTTTTGAAGAAAACATGGATCGATCGATCCAGTTACTAAAAATATTGGTCGATCGATCCTTTCCTGGTTGGATCGATCCGTGGATCCCGCGGAATTTTTGTTCTAGTAATCGGATCGATCTATCCAAGGGTGGATCGATCGATCCAGTTACTAAAAATCTGTATTTGCTTCTTTTGCTCGCCAGACGGATCTGTCTTCACTAAACCTTCCATAACTTTTGATCCTTTGCATTAACCTTCATTCAAACGTGTTTTAACCTGAAAAGACTCTAAAAACATTGAAAATACTCGATAGAACTCAGAAATCAAGGGTTAGAATGCGTTAAAAACGCAACTTCAACTCCCCCGGACTTAGTCTTTTGCTTGACCTCAAGAAAAACAGAAAACTAAGCCTGTGAAAAAGGTTTGAAAATGCGGAAACTCAGCTTCTCTTTTAAAACGTCCAATGACTACTAAAATTACAATCCACATTCTGCAAGGATGAACCCAACCGAGTCACTATGTACTTCTCCTCAAACTTATCCAATATCCCCAATCCATCTCAAATTTCGCAACACTTTCCACAAGTCATCCTTGCTAACCTCATTGTCGATCCCAGTGCCAAGAACATTCTAGATTCATTCCCGTACTATATCATGATATATCACCAATACAACATTTATTATTCTTCCTTTTCCCATAATTGCTTTGGTCTCGTAACGGAACTCACTAGTGTTGTTCCTTGTGAGGAGACAGCGTCGTGAACTCTTTTGTTCCGATACAGCTTTAGAATAGCACTCACTAGTGTTGTTCCTTGTGAGGAGACAGCGTCGTGAACTCTTTTGTGCTATTCTAAACCTTTGAGCAACAATTTTTTTTTTTTTTTTTTTTAATTACACGGGGTGAATATATCAAGTATGAACGAGGAATCAAGCTCTGTGGACATCAGTCATTCCATTAAGGGTGCAATTAGCTCAGACTTGGTGGAACTTGTTGGAAACGAGAGACGTCTCTAGTTAACCGGTAAGTCTTTGAATTTTTCATTGGTCGGATTGGAATTCATTCTGCATCAATGTCACTTAAATGAAATGGTCAGTAAACAAAGAGATATATATCATTATAGTTTCCTAACCATGAAGCTCTTGACTCAATAAAACATAAAACAAACAAAAATACCAAAAAGGTTCACATAAAACAAAACAAAGAAAATAGTGTTAATCCCAGCAAATACCCTCCCCCGGACTTACTTCACACCGTCTCGGTGGGAAATAAATCAGAAGAAAGGTACGACATACGCGAAATGACAAAATATATAAAATAGATATAGATGAAGTAGAGGGGGAGAAATAACAGAATTAATGGTCTCCGGAGCTGGCGCTCCGGCTATCCCCTGGTGCCCTCCGATGCCTAGGTAGGCGTGTCTCTCCAGCCTGACCTCCCTGGTCTGAAGTCCCATGTCCAGCAACACTGGGACCAGCTCTCGCGTCATCCGCTGCTGCACGAGTATGATGTCGAGAAGAAGAAGATGGCTGCATACATGTGAGTCGTCCGAGCACTCCAAATAACTTTTGTAACATCGTGTACTGCTTCCTATGCGAATCCACCAACCATGCGATGCGTTCGGTGTCTGAAGCGTCTTCAGCAAGCGGTAGAAGATCGTAGTCCGCACTGTACTCCGGTATTACGGGCTCATCTACAGGATGTGCGTGAGACGGTTGCTGTGGAGGATCTACCTGCTCCCGTGCAGCTCTCCGTGATCTTGAAGTTCGAGGTTGACCGGTAAGTATGAACTGAGGGTCCAATTCGAACTCCAAGTTTTCCCTTGTCACGGGTGATGTTTGTCCTTTTTCCGGTTATAAGATTTTAACCTAGGATTTCACTAATCAGATGTAGAATAGTGAGGTTCTTAAAGGGACCAGCAATACGCTCTAATTCTATGGATTTCAATCTCAGCTAAGCAATGCAAGTTGGGGTTTTAATGTCACAAAAATAATTCAAACAAAGCACAAGTAAAAATCAGTTGTAAACAATAATAAAAAGGAGTTAGGTCAGGGATAATTCTCAGGGATTCGATTATCAAGAACCAAGCAATTATTCAGGTATGCAATTATGACCAAGTCTAGAACTCAACCATAAATATAAGGAGATCCACTTTCGTGGCATCTACAACTTTCACAATCAATCTAACACCCTAACTGTCGTTGAGGTTACAAGGATTATCAAGCTTTAGCGATTAGGGTTGATAAGTTCACGAGATGCCCTAACTTCAACTTTCGTTGGCTACGGATCAAATCGCCCACCTAAGTCAATTCCAGCAATTTACAAACTTTTGATAAGTAAATTCAACCTAAGATCAAAGGCTAGGTGATCAATCTAACCTAGGCATAAAGATCGACTATAGGTGGAGACTATCGAATAATTATATGAAAACCTATCTATGCTTAGTTCATGAATCAAATTCCCATCGAAAAACCCTTAACCTAACAAGATGACTACTCGCTCATAATCAAACGACCAACAGCAGCAAGAGATGAAAGAAACTTCATTAAATTAAAAGCAAAGAGTTTAGGGTTTAGAAAACTTCGATAAGAACGTGAAGGATAAACTCTAAAACAATGGTTTGAATCTCTCTCTCTCTCTCTCTCTCTCTCGTCGTGACCTTGCTGCTGTGTGTGGCTGTCTTGTGATGGCGTCCTCTCTCCAAAAATCAGCAATGAAAACCTATTTAAAGGCCCATTACGGCTGGCCCAAAAATAGGTTTGCAGAATTAGGGTTTTGCAAAAGGCCCATTAATGATTCTGCTGGGAGCAAGTGCTCCCTTTCTCGTACTAGGTGCTCCCTCCTTCGCACCAGGTGCTCCCTCCGGATCGATCGATCGTAGAACTTACGTCGGTCGATCTGAAATTCAGATCGATCGATCCGACTCTGATATCGATTGATCTGCTCCATTCTAACTATCAGGTGCTCTCCTCTGGGCGTCGGGTGCTCTCTCCTGGGCGTCAGGTGCTCTCTTTCTCCAGAATGTCCAAAAAGGGTCCAACTTCACTCTTTTCTAGCCAATTCCGATTGTAAGTCCCAGTTATTGCTTCCAGCCACTTTTTGTACCTAGAACGACTCGATAGAGAGTGAAAGACTCGATAAAGGCCTACAAAACAAGGGTTAGAATGCACCAAAAATGCATTATATCAATTCCCCCAGACTTAGATCTTTGTTTGTCCTCAAACAAATTCAAGACCAAGTGAAGGAGAAAGGTTTGAAAACGCGGGAACTCTTTTATCCTCAGCGAACCGAGTTTAAAAACTTTCAATCTGCAGACCACATAATCCAGGTCACGAATAGCAAAGCTTTACCAAAACATCCTCAACACATTTCTCAACCAAGTTCCATTTCCCAAACACAAACTCCACGCATTCAAAGTTGCGTGAGGGTCTCGCTAAAGGCGCCATTTAGGGTAGACGATGCTAAAGGGTTTAAGGCCATTTAGAGGTGGAGTTCAAAGTGTTTAAGGGTTACCCGATGTTTCGTAGAGGATGCAGGATATCGCACAAAATTGCAAGAGAGAACGGGTGCGTTGATATCCACATTCTCTAAACCACTCTTTCTTCTCCACATCTCTCCAACGTCTCAACATCTCATCATCCACTTTGGGTATATTCGCTGTGTAGAGAGACATTTCTAATATACCGATTTTACCACTCTTCATCATCTGTTGAGATTCAAAAGCAGCGCTTTCACTACTGTTGTTCCTTGTGAGGAGACAGGGTCGTGAGATCGCTCGTCCTCTACATCCGTTCTACGGGACTCGGACTACTGCTTTTGAGATCTGGATGATCACTTCTTGAGTACCAATTCACTGGAAATGCATTTCCTCATCGCGTATTCAAGAACTATCATGTCATCCCTATATATATATATATTTTTTTTTTTGATGAAGAGGGTTTGATCACAAGCGTATGTCTCTCAAACACGAAGAAAAATCAGAGTTACTGTACATACCCAAAAGCGTGAAATCATCTCCTGGAAATAAGAGCGGGTGCTCCTTCTGGAGAGCAGGTGCTCTCTGTTCTTCAGAAAGAGTGATTTAGATGCAGTGTTGACCCAATTCTCTCCAACCCTTTTGCGCATATGCTACAAATGTGACAATGAAGTAACAAGAATGCAAGGGGTTTGAAAAGAGGTAAGGGTTAAGGAAGGTACTAACTAAAAATGAGCTAGCTATTCAGGATCAACAAGAGTGATAAAAGGAGTAAGGAGTCCTGAATATGATTCGTTTCCCTAATCTAGTGCCAATAGCGAGATAAATTTTTGGTCAATATTGAACCTGGAAGATAGTGTATCGAAGTGTTCCAGCTGTTCTTTGTACTCATGCTCTGAAGAAATGGTCACTAGAGAGAAGGTTAAACACAAATAGTTCAAATATCATCATGAGATAAAGTCCTAATTCCCTACAAAGTTTTGACTCAATAAAACAAACGAAAAATAGACTCAAACAGGACATAAGAAAATAAAAAAAAGGAAAATAAAAAGTCATTAGCAACAACTCCCCCCAGACTTACTTCACACCGTCTCGGTGGGAAAATAAGAAAAGAGAGAGCAGAAGAAAAAGAAAACATGATGAAAATGCAAGAAAGTAAAAATGTTCAGAGAAAATACGAGAGGGGGAGAAGAATAGCGATGACTAATCGCTGGCGGTAGCATCGGATTCCTTGTCGTCATCCGTGAGTGGCTTCTTCCTCTTGGATGATCGTGTGTTGGGGCGAGCAGATGAGGACGGTTGAGCAGCTGGTGGCTGGACCGGTGCGGTGGATGGCATTGTCTCTGCGGCTTGTGAGCCGGTGCATCCCTTCTGCAGCATGTGCAAAAGGCGGCGAAGGAGCCCGTTGTTCTTCTTAGTGGAAGCCACCATCCAACGGCGGTATTCAGCGTCATCCAGGTTGTCGGAGATATCACCGAGTGTTAGCTCGCTGTGGTAAGGCCGACGGTAGTGAGCGCGAGATTGCTGCGTACGCTGTGTGTCAGCTGCCAAATCCTCTTCTTCCTCTTGGCTCAGCGGGTCCTCAGCAGCGGGAGCAGGAGCAGGTGCAGAAGTGGAGGTGCTCCTTCGGGCAGCAGAGGTGCTCCCTTTCTTCTTCGGGGTGCTCCTGGTTGGTGCTCCAGGGACAGGGCACAAATACTCTGTTCCAGGGGTGAACCCGATGTTTGCAGCAACCTCCAAATCGGTCAGTGATGGTTGTGGCAGCCTGCAAAACAAAATACTACCCGCGCGTGACGTGAAACGGTAAGTGGTGGGTTCAGATAAGATCTCACATGAGAGGAGGTAGGCCGTGTCCATAGACTCGTACTCCGTACTGCGCGTATATTCGCTGACATCGATTTCCAGGTGAAGGAATAAGCGTGTCAGCAGGCTCCCTATCCGCTCTGTGTGGGCTTTGCCCTTGGCAACTTTGGTCCTCTTATCAGCTATACATGAGGCAAAAAGTGCTCCCATGTTGACGCTACCATCGAACTCGCAGGCCAAACCGGCTTCACCACTAATGGTGTCTCGCACAACATTGTAAAGCATGATCAATTCATCGGTTCGCACCTTGCTTGCATCATCTCGTAAGAAGAAAATAGTGCTGATGGCTTTGACACCGATTCGAAGAGCAGGGTTGCGAATGATGGACTGGGCTGCGGATCGGGAGAAGTAACTCCACTTGCGATGAAATCCCAGAATTTGTGCGCAACCGGTAGGCGTGTGGGGAAAGTCACCTTCTCCTCCGTGGAGTCAAAACCGTAAAGGTCGCAGAGATCCCGGACAGTCACCTCATACCTCTTTCCTCCAGCAAAGAAAGAGAGAACTCCCTGTGAAGCCACTGGTCTACGTGGGTCCGAATAGGTCAGTTTGGCAGATGCCAAACACTGCCTCACCAAATCTGGGTATAGATCATCGGGCTGTGTGAGCAGATCGGTTAGTTGGCAAGCCTCAAGTATACTGTTCACATCATAGAGCAGCCCTAGATCCTTTAACGTTTGCCCACACAAGAAGCGAGTCGGCTCAATGGTAATGTCTAGCCAGTTATTGTAGTAATATGCGTCCGCCTGGTCCCATTCCACGTCGGAATCGAGAGGAAGGGTTGAATTGCGCAAATCAAAACGTTGGCCTTCGTCACGTGGCCAATGGCTTGTTGCGAGTTGGGTGGAGGTGGAGACACCTTTTCCCTTGCGTGAGCGGGATGGGTTACCAAAGGACGTTGTCAGTTTGGACATCCTGCAAAGACAGCAGCAAACACGAACCAAAACCAGCATAAGTTCATTGTCCAAATATCCACACAAATACATATCCAAGTGGGTAACTACAATAAACAAAGACAACAGTCCGGACAGAAGAAGCATAAACCAATTGTCCCATAAGAGTAATCCTCATCCCCTTAATTCTGATTTCACACCACAAAAGTGGGTTTGGTTTCAAGCGAAAATTTCAGTCAAATTTGCACACCCCTATGTACTCGAAATCGGCCCTAAACAAGTTTAGAGTAACCCTAAGCAATCGCATTCAACCAATCAAGCCAAACAAACCCGGATTCCACCCTTTTTCGCGAAAACGGCGGACCAAAAAGGTGGGTTTTCAAAGTGTTACCTTGCTGTTTTGGAGAAACGAGTAGTAGATTCGAAAAGGTAGCGAAAAATCGAGTGGGTTAGGGCCAACAATCGCTCAGATCGGTTGAAAATCAAGGGAGTTGTGCTTTGGGCAAAAGCTTGGAAACCGTTTTAATGGAGGAAAAGAAAATACTCGTAGAGGAGGAGGAAGAAGAGAGAGAGGCGCGAGAGATATAGGTTTTAGGGGTGACCCATCATGCCTATTTTTTTATATCCATTTGAAATTGGAAAAATCCCTTAATTAATATCTCTCGGGCCCACCTCATCATCCTTATTGGACTTACCTGGTGATAGACCCAGACCGAATTTTGAAAATTCGTTTTCCGTTTTAGGTCGGGGAGCAGGTGCTCCGCTCTGGGTTTCAGGTGCTCCCTCTGGGTTTCAGGTGCTCCCTCTGGGTTTCAGGTGCTCCCTCCATGTTGTGGTGAAATCCTCATCCGGATCGATCGATCTCGGGACTTACGTTGGTCGATCCAAAATTCAGATCGATCGATCCGATGTTGAGATCGATCGTTCTACTCCTCAAAGCGCGAAATCGATCGATCTGGGAACTGACGGCGTTCGATCGGAAATTCAGATCGATCGATCTGTGAAGAGATCGATCGATCTCCACCACTTTTTTCCCCTTTTTTTTTTTTTTTTTTTTTGAAAACCTGAAAATTCAAAACTCAAACAAAAGTTAGTAATAAAAGAAATCAAATTGAAAAATTTAGAAAACGTACCGGTGGGTTGCCTCCCACCAAGCGTTTAGTTAAAGTCGTTAGCTTGACTTGATTAGCCTTTTAGGCTTTGGGCGCGTCACCTAAGGTGATAACTCCACCTTCGGTCGGGGTTGCATCGGCTAAGTACGGTTTGCAGCGCTGTCCATTGACCATGAACTCTTTTCCTTTGGCGTCCAGCAACACCAGAGCTCCATATGATCGAACGTCTATGACGAGGAAAGGGCCGGACCACCTAGATCGTAATTTTCCAGGAAAAAGTTTAAGGCGAGAGTTAAAGAGAAGTACCATGTCATTGGGTTGGAAGTTTTGGTTAAGAATTCTCATGTCGTGGCGCATCTTGGTTCGTTCCTTGTACAATTTCGAACTCTCGTAGGCTAGGTGCCTAATCTCCTCTAACTCGTTAAGTTGCATGGATCGCCTTTCCAAGGCGGGTTTGATGTCAGAGTTCATTAACTTAACTGCCCATGCCGCCTTATACTCAAGCTCTACCGGAAGGTGGCACGACTTACCATATACCAAGTGAAAGGGCGTTGTCCCTAATGGCGTTTTGTAAGCGGTTCGGTAAGCCCAAATTGCGTCGTCCAACTTGGCTGCCCAATCTTTCCTTGTGGTGCCTACGGTCTTTTGCAAAATGTCTTTGATCTGCCGATTACTAACCTCAACCTGACCACTAGTTTGCGGGTGATATGGCGTTGCAACCTTATGCCTTACGCCGTTCTTTCTCAAAAGGTTCTCAAAAACCCTATTGATGAAATGGGTCCCACCATCACTAATCACCACCCGCGGAACTCCAAACCTGGGGAATATTATGGTTTTGAACATCTTTAAAACCACAGCGGCATCGTTCGTTGGGGAAGCAATGGCCTCAACCCATTTTGACACATAATCAACAGCCACTAAGATGTACTTGTTCCCATAGGAGGATGGAAACGGCCCCATAAAATCTATTCCCCATACGTCAAACACTTCAACTTCCAAGATGAAGTGTTGAGGTATCTCGTTCCGTCGCGAGATGTTTAGTTGCCTCTGACATTTGTCGCATCGCGAGATAAATGCGTGTGCATCGCGGAACATCGTTGGCCACCAATATCCAGCTTGGAGCACCTTAGAGACCGTCTTGAAGGTGGCGAAGTGACCGGCATAATTAGAACTATGACAATGAAAGAGAATTCCAGGAATCTCTTCATCCGGTACACACCTGCGAAAGATACCATCCGAACACTGCTTGTAGAGGAAAGGCTCGTCCCAAAAATACCTTCTTATATCACGGAGAAACTTTCTCTTCTTATCACCCACAAAATCAACCGGTTCTTGGTCAGCAGCTAGGTAGTTTGCTATTTCTCCAAACCAAGGAAAACTCGGGACAACTTCCTTTGAAATAGCCTTGCAAAAGGCTCCAAGAGCATGCGCTCCTGTCTGAACCGACTGCTCCTGCAAACAGACTCCAACTGCATAAATGTGTTCAACTGGAAGTGAATCATCAAGAGGTACCTCATAATCAACCCTCATGCGTGACAGGTGGTCAGCAACTCCGTTCTCTGTCCCTTTCCTATCAATAATCTGAAGATCGAATTCCTGGAGCAAAAGGATCCACCTTAAGAGTCTCGATTTAGCATCCTTTTTGGTGAACAAATACTTTAAAGCTGCGTGGTCGGTTTGCACAATGACCTTGGAACCGACAAGATAAGTTCTAAACTTCTCAAAGGCGAACACAACTGCTAGAAGTTCCTTCTCAGTCGTAGCGTATCGGCATTGAGCTTCATCCAGTGTTCGGCTTGCATAGTATATCACGTGGAGCTTCTTGTCTTTCCTCTGTCCCAAAACAGCACCAACGGCGTAATCACTTGCATCCGTCATCACTTCAAAAGGGAGATCCCAGTCCGGTGGTTGGACAATGGGTGCACTGACCAGAGCTCCCTTTATCGTGTGAAAAGCTTCAAGGCATGCTACATCAAACTCAAACTTGGTCTCCTTACACAAGAGTTGAGTAAGCGGCCTTGCTATCTTCGAAAAATCTTTGATGAACCGGCGGTAAAATCCAGCATGACCTAGGAAACTCCTTATTCCCTTGACCGAATCCGGCGGTTGCAAACTCATCATAACCTCAACCTTTGCTCGGTCGACTTCTATACCCTTCTCAGAAATCCGATGGCCCAAAACAATACCGTCTCGAACCATAAAATGACATTTTTCCCAATTAAGCACGAGATGCTTCTCCTCACATCGCTGCAATACCCTGCACAAATTTGACAAACACACGGAAAAAGAGCTTCCATAGACGGAGAAATCGTCTATGAAAACTTCCATTATGTCCTCAATCAAATCAGTAAAAATCGACATCATGCACCTTTGAAAAGTCGCAGGGGCATTACACAAACCAAACGGCATTCTGCGATAAGCAAATGTGCCGTATGGACATGTGAATGTCGTTTTCTCCTGATCGTCCGGGTGGATAGGAATCTGAAAGAAACCTGAATAACCATCTAAAAAGCAGTAATATGGATGGTTAGCTAATCTCTCAAGCATTTGGTCAATAAACGGCAGGGGAAAATGATCCTTCCTAGTGGCGGCATTTAGCTTTCTATAATCAATACACATCCTATGGCCAGTGACTGTCCTAGTAGGTATCAATTCATTTTTCTCATTAGTGATAACAGTTATTCCGCCTTTCTTAGGTACTACGTGAACAGGGCTAACCCACTTACTATCCGATATCGCATAGATTACACCTGCTTCTAGGAGTTTCATAATTTCCTTTTTTACTACATCCTTCAGATTCGGGTTTAACCTCCTCTGATGCTCAATAGAATTCTTAGACTCATTCTCTAAATGTATCCTATGCATGCATAAATCAGGTGAGATTCCAGGGATGTCATCTAGTGAATAACCTAAAACTTTCCTATATTTCCTAAGCTCGCATAAAAGTAAGGCGGATTCCACATTGTTAAGATCAGCATTTATTATAACAGGATATGTGGAGTTGGGACCTAGAAATGCGTACCTTAGCCCAGCTAGTAAGGTTTTGAGCTCGAGTTTTGGAGCTTTCAGCTCGCTCCAAGGATCATCAGTAAGGTTCCGAAGAGCAGAGGCAGGTGCTCCGTCTTCTCCCTTTGTGTCGAGTCTCAAAAAGTCCGTCGATTTCTCCATCTGCCCGGAATCCAGCATCCTTGCAAACCCAATGGTATCTTCGCTCAAATAACCATGTTAGCTCTCAGCTTTTGTCAATGCAACATCCAAGGGATTGTCAGCAAGTATCTCTTCAATCTCTCCCTCCGAGATTTCGAGATTATCCTCAATGGCAAAAGTCTGCCCATCAATGGTCGGTTTCTTCATCATCCGATCCATCTCAAACTCCATAATAATGTCTCCCAGTTGGAGACCAATCGTTCCGTTCTTTACATCAATGATCGCACCAGCCGTGCGCAAGAAAGGACGTCCCAGAATTAGAGGGTCCTTCGGCTCATCATCCAGTTCCAACACCACGAAATCTGCTGGAATGAAGATGTTCCCAATCCTGACCTGCAAATCTTCCATATTTCCTACAGGCAACTTGATAGATCTGTCAGCAAACACTAGTGAAATTCGTGTTGGTTTAAATTTTGTGTACCCGAGTTTCCTTGCAACTGATTAGGGCATTAGATTCACGCTGGAACCTAGATCACACAAAGAACAGGCGAATCGCACAGGACCAATATCAACGGAAAGAACGAACTTACCTGGGTCCTCTTGCTTTTTAATGGTTTTGTTTTGTAGCACAGCGCTACAATTCTTGCTCACAACCATGGCACTTTGCTCTGAAGGAATCCGTCCAGTGACCAGGCCCTTGACATAATTGCGTCAGCCAGTGTCAGCTTAACTGTCAAATCTTGCAACATCTCCTTACATTTTGCCTCCTCCAAATCTTTCTGCGACTTCCTTGGAGGTACGAGGTAAGGGATAGGGGGCCTGTAGACACGAGAACGAAACTTATCAATAATCTCATTTGGTCTTAATACCTTAGAAATTGGTTCAGCAGATTCTTCATTGTTTTTCTCTGTTTCGGGAGCAGGTGCTCCCTCATCTGGAGCAGGTGCTCCAGGGACAAGAGCAGGTGCTCCTTCTGGGCAGTTTTCAGCTTCTGCCCTTACGACTCCAGGTAAAGTTCTCCCACTTCTCAGCTCTATGGCATTCACAAATTCTCTTGGGTTTGCATCAGTTTTACCAGGCAATACTCCCTGGGGTCTCTTAATTGCTTCTGCCGTCTGAGCAACTTGTGTGTCGAGCTTTTTTACGTGGTTGCGAACTGCTTCGAGCTGACCATTAAGGTCCGAGTACATACCATCCACCTTTGTGTTGATCTCAGTAGCACACTTCTGCTGGTTCGCCATCAGTTGCTGCATCATACCTTTCAATTCATCCTAAGAAGTACTTCCAGAGCTCGGGGGAGCCTGAAAGTTAGGGTATTGTGGTTTCTGGCTTTGAAAAGGAAGGAACGACTTCCCTTGGAAACCCTGAGGAAAGGTTTTCTGGAAACCTTGATCCTGAGGTTTCGTGAATTGAGAGCCGGTTTGCTGCGGATAAACCTGGTCCTGCGGGTTCTCAACATTCGTACTCCTGTAGGAGAAATTGGGATGGTTCCTGTAGTTTTGGTTGAAACCGCGATTCCTCACAAATCCTTGGCCATTAACGTAACTTACCTCTTCCTGATCAGCAGCTCCATCCTCAACCATTTCCTCAGCAAGTGGCTCGCCAGCCTCATCAGCAAAATGAACCATCCTTTGGTTCGCCTTGAGCAACAAGTTGACTTTAGCCGCAAGGTCATCGATCTTAGCAGAATCCGTTCCATTGGATCTCGTAGTCCTGTCATATTCCTGGGACTTGTTGCTTGAACTTGCAGCCAAGTTCTCAATCAGCTTATATGCTCCCTCTTTGGTTTTGGTCATAAAATCACCATCGCTAGCAGCATTGAGTGCGTTCCTATAATCCCAATCCACACCATCGTAGAAAATCCCCAGCAGGTTTTCATCAGTGAACCCATGGTGTGGGCACTCTCTCTTGTACTCCTTAAACCTTTCCTAAGCCTCACAGAAGGACTCTCCGGAATGTTGGTGGAAGGAAGATATCTTGTTCCTTAAACTCGTGGTTTTGGATTTCGTGTAGAAATGGTCCAAAAACGCAGCTCTGCATTGCGCCCAAGTCGTAATGGATCCAGCAGGTAAAGACTTAAGCCAACGAGAAGCTTTGTCCGCGAGTGAAAACGGAAACAACTTGCATTTCACGAAATCCGGGTTCATCCCATTAGAGCTTGTCGTGGAGCAAATCTCCTCGAAATTCTCTATATGGTCCATCGGAATTTCAGCAGGCAATCCGTGGAACAAGTGCTGCTTAACCAGCGATATCATCTGTGGTTTGATCTCATAATCATTCCTTTCAACAGCGGGGGGAACTATCGCAGCTCGGTTTCGGTAATAGGCATGGGGATTGTCCATATCCCCTATGGTTCGCTGCTGCTCACGCGCGCGTTGTTGCTGTAGTTCACGCATGTGCTGCTGTTGCATTTGAGCCATCTGCTCTTGCAACCTTTGCAATTCAACTGCCACGTCGTTGTTGCCTTGTTCGCCCATATCAGCGGGATTAGGCCTTTGTCGTCTATTTCCTCGTTCTAGTCTCGCGAGTTTAGGATTACTCAAAGTGACTAGGGGAGTCTGAAGATTTCTCCTTGTTGTCCTTGAGTTCATGCACCTGAAACACACGTAAAGAAAAACAAAAGGACGAGATTAGTGCTTAGTCTAAAATCGTAGTCGAGAAGTAGAGGTATCGAGTGGTCCCCGTCGCAACGGCGCCAAATTGATGTTTGTCCTTTTTCCGGTTATAAGATTTTAACCTAGGATTTCACTAATCAGATGCAGAATAGTGAGGTTCTTAAAGGGACCAGCAATACGCTCTAATTCTATGGATTTCAATCTCAGCTAAGCAATGCAAGTTGGGGTTTTAATGCCACAAAAATAATTCGAACAAAGCACAAGTAAAAATCGGTTGTAAACAATAATAAAAAGGAGTTAGGTCAGGGATAATTCTCAGGGATTCGATTATCAAGAACCAAGCAATTATTCAGGTATGCAATTACGACCAAGTCTAGAACTCAACCATAAATATAAGGAGATCCACTTTCGTGGCATCTACAACTTTCACAATCAATCTAACACCCTAACTGTCGTTGAGGTTACAAGGATTATCAAGCTTTAGCGATTAGGGTTGATAAGTTCACGAGATGCCCTAACTTCAACTTTCGTTGGATACGGATCAAATCGCCCACCTAAGTCAATTTCAGCAATTTACAAACTTTTGATAAGTAAATTCAACCTAAGATCAAAGGCTAGGTGATCAATCTAACCTAGGCATAAAGATCGACTATAGGTGGAGACTATCGAATAATTATATGAAAACCTATCTATGCTTAGTTCATGAATCAAATTCCCATCGAAAAACCCTTAACCTAACAAGATGACTACTCGCTCATAATCAAACGACCAACAGCAGCAAGAGATGAAAGAAACTTCATTAAATTAAAAGCAAAGAGTTTAGGGTTTAGAAAACTTCGATAAGAACGTGAAGGATAAACTCTAAAACAATGGTTTGAATCTCTCTCTCTCTCTCTCTCGTCGTGACCTTGCTGCTGTGTGTGGCTGTCTTGTGATGGCGTCCTCTCTCCAAAAATCAGCAATGAAAACCTATTTAAAGGCCCATTACGGCTGGCCCAAAAATAGGCTTGCAGAATTAGGGTTTTGCAAAAGGCCCATTAATGATTCTGCTGGGAGCAGGTGCTCCCTTTCTCGTACTAGGTGCTCCCTCCTTCGCACCAGGTGCTCCCTCCGGATCGATCGATCGTAGAACTTACGTCGGTCGATCTGAAATTCAGATCGATCGATCCGACTCTGATATCGATCGATCTGCTCCATTCTGACTGTCAGGTGCTCTCCTCTGGGCGTCGGGTGCTCTCTCCTGGGCGTCAGGTGCTCTCTTTCTCCAGAATGTCCAAAAAGGGTCCAACTTCACTCTTTTCTAGCCAATTCCGATTGTAAGTCCCAGTTATTGCTTCCAGCCGCTTTTTGTACCTAGAACGACTCGATAGAGAGTGAAAGACTCGATAAAAGCCTACAAAACAAGGGTTAGAATGCGCCAAAAACGCATTATATCAACGGGAGGTGTGAAAGCCGGAAGAGGTAGTCTGCATCGCTGAGGAACTTCTGCTCGATCATAGAACCTGTACTCATAATCTCCCTTAAGGATGTGAGCATTAGTGAAGTACCTCGCATTGAACGTGTCAATCTCCCTGATGCACTCTGTCCCACGCAAATCAATGTTATGATATCGGAAGATCGGTGTTAACAGACTTCCAATAATCTCAATCTTCTGTTTACCGCTTGTGGTCAAACCTCGTTGCTTCTTTTTCACAAGCATCTCAGCAAACACCGCTCCTAAGTTAGTGCGCAATCTCAAGGGAGCTTCTTGGTGGTAAGTCGCTCTGACGGAATCTGGAAGCCCATTGTCTATCAAAGACAACTCGTCGACCCTTAGAGCACCTGTCTCTTCCTTCCCAGAAAATGACTGACCAATGATCTTCGCGACAACCCGAAGCACATGATTTCGGATCAAGCTAAGCTTAGCGTCACGAGATTGAGCCGTAGTAAATGGTCCTGTTGCAATTAAACTCCACAGAACATCAGCCTCTCCAAAATAGGGGAACCTGCATAGCTCCCATGACCTCTCAAATCCATATATATCACACAGGGTTTGTATGGGTAACTCGTAGTGAACACCCCTGCATAAATATGAAAGAGTCCCCTCCGAAGCTGCATGGATAGCGATATCCTTGTACCGGACTTCAACCGATGCAAGGAATTGGCGGACCAGCTCAGGATACAGAGGATAGGATTTGTAAGCGATCGTGCCAAGCCCCATCTTGGTCAGCATTGCTCGGACATCTTCTCCAATTCCCATTCTCGCCAATGTTGCTTCGCAAACAAATTTGGTAGGTGCCATCATTACTTGAAGCAAACCATTGTAGAAAATGCGGTTGAATCTGTCCCAAGCATGTCCAGGCTGACGCGAAACAAATCCTGTCATGATCTGAATAGCGGCCATTGATTTCCGTGGAATTTCCTCAACCATCGAATCATCAAGGAAGGGTGTCTTGTCAGCGCAAGGCCATGGATGAGATGTGTGTTCTTCCTGTGTCTCATCAGCAGCGGCAGAAGCAGAAGCTACAGATTTTCCTTTCGCGGTGCGCGAAAGCCTAGCGGGTGGAGGTTGGCGAGCGGGTTGCGGAATTTCTTCATCATCGCTTGTTCCGATGTTGTAAGTGTTTGTGTTTGCTTGCGGTGGTCTAAAATTTGGGACTCCTCGTCTTGGCATTTCCTACAAATTCAAACAAAAATCCATATTTATCGACTTTTTCGAAACATAACAAATTGTTGAATTTTCAAAACCCAAAGAATAGACATCACTTCTAGCAATTATATCCAATTGATAAGCATCATAAGCAACAATTTTAACACCAATTCAAACAAATTCTTTTTTTTTTACTAAAACCCCTAAACTTTGGCAAATTCTCAATCAAAAAAAAAAAAAATTCAACCATTGAAATGGACGAAATCAAGGCATGGTATTGGTCGAAAATCACTCTAAAAGTACATATAAACTCACGGAATTAACCAATTGGAGCAAATCAAACACGAAAATGGCCTTTTTCCTCAAGAACATCGAACTCGAATTTTTGTGTTTAGAGACACATACCTTTGTAGATCGACCAAGCGAGTGCTAGAATCAGTTAGAGGAGGAAATTTCGTGTGAGATAGACCCAAAAATCGTTCAATTTGGTGAAGAACTGAAGAAGTTATGGTTTGAACTAAATTTTGCTCAAAAACGTACAAAAATCGCGATCGATGGAGGAGAAAGAGATGAAGATGGATCGATAAATCAGGTTTCTGTTTTAATAAACTGTCTGTTTCCAGTTTGGTTTGAGTGAATTAAACCGGTTTGAACCGAAAATAATCGAATTTTTCTGACCTGGAGAGTGGATCGATCGATCCACTTCTTAAAACGTCGATCCGTTTTTCATCCTGGTCGATCCGTTTCGCGTCCGATCGATCCACAGGTCCCGCGGAATTTTGATTTCTGATTGGATCGATCGATCCGATGGTGGATCGATCGATCCATTCTCCCCTTTTTTTTTTTTTTTTTCAAGAAGACACAAAAAATCAAACGAAATTAACGAAATTAAAAATTGAGTTATGTACATATACCAGTGGGTTGCCTCCCACTAAGCGCTTGTTTTAAGTCACGAGCTTGACTTGGATACCGTTTAGGCTTGAGGTGGATCACTGAGAGGAACATTGTCTCCTCCAGCGATTTCAATGTCAGCGAGATATGGCTTTAAACGCTGACCATTAACAACGAATTCACCTCCTTTAGTGTCCAGCAACACTACAGCTCCATATGGTTTCACCTCCTTGATTGTGAATGGACCGGACCACCGTGATCTCAACTTTCCTGGAAAAAGTTTGAGTCGTGAATTAAAGAGTAATACCTTATCATTTGCAGCGAAGTCCCTAGAGATTATCTTCTTGTCATGATAAGCCTTTGTTCTCTCCTTGTAGATCCGTGAATTCTCATAGGCCATATGACGAATCTCATCCAGCTCATTCAGTTGCACTAACCTCTTCTCAGAAGCAGGCTTGATGTCTAAGTTCAGCAACTTAACAGCCCATGCAGCCTTATACTCTAGCTCCATTGGAAGGTGACACGATTTTCCATAGACAAGATAGAACGGAGTTGTGCCCAAAGGTGTCTTGTAGGCAGTCCTATACGCCCAAAGAGCGTCATCAAGCTTGATAGCCCAATCTTTCCTTGTAGTGCCCACAACCTTCTGCAAAATACTCTTGATCTCCCTGTTGGAGATCTCAACCTGTCCACTCGTCTGAGGATGGTAAGGGGTAGCTACCTTGTGCTTGACTCCATGCTTCTTCAAAAGACCATCAAAGACCTTGTTGATGAAGTGAGAACCCCCATCACTGATTACCACTCGAGGCACATCAAACCTTGGGAAGATCACAGATTTGAACATCTTCAGAACCACCCTAGCATCATTGGTTGGGCTAGCCAGTGCTTCAACCCACTTAGACACGTAGTCTACTGCAACGAGAATGTATTGATTTCCATAAGAAGATGGGAAAGGACCCATGAAATCAATACCCCAAACATCAAACACCTTAACCTCCAAGATAAAATTCTGAGGCATCTCATTTCTCTTGCTGATGTTTCCTTGCCGCTGACATGAATCACACTTAGAGACAAAAGCATGAGCATCTCTAAACATAGTTGGCCACCATAACCCAGCTTGGAGAGCTTTAGACACTGTCTTAAATGTAGCAAAATGCCCTGCATAGGTTGAACCATGACAATGAAACAGAATACCCGGGACCTCTTCCTCTGATACGCATCTCTTGAAAACTCCATCAGAACACTGCTTGTACAAATATGGCTCATCCCAGAAGTAATGTCTGATGTCTCTCAAGAACTTCTTCTTCCGGTACCCAACAAAGTTATCAGGTTCCTGTTCTGCAGCCAAGTAGTTCGCAAACTCACCAAACCAAGGTATCTCAGGAAGCTTGGTTTCTGGAGGTGGAGTGGAATGCACAATGTTGCCAATGCTAATGGCATATACGTGCTCCTCAGGTAGGCTGTCATCCAAGGGGACATCTTCATTTATACGCATTCTAGAGAGATGGTCTGCAACACCGTTCTCAATTCCTTTCTTATCCTTGATCTCCAAGTCGAACTTCTGCAGCATAAGTATCCATCGCAACAGTCTAGGTTTGGCATCCTTCTTTTTCAGAAGATACCTCAAAGCAGCATGATCAGTGTGAACAATAACCTTAGACCCCACCAGATAAGACCTGAACTTCTCAAAAGCAAACACAATAGTCAGAAGTTCTTTCTCGGTGGTAGTATACTTACACTGCTGCGCCTCATCAAGAGTCCTGCTAGCATAACAAATGACATGGAGCTTCTTTTCCTTTCGCTGTCCCAATACTGCTCCAACTGCATAGTCACTAGCATCTGTCATAACTTCGAAAGGCAACTCCCAGTCTGGCGGTTGGACAATTGGTGCGCTGACAAGTGCTCCCTTGATCGTATGAAAGGCCTCCAGACAATTACTGTCGAAGTCAAACTTCACATCTTTACACAAAAGCTGTGTCATTGGTCTAACAATCTTGGAGAAATCCTTGATAAATCTCCTGTAGAACCCAGCATGTCCCAGAAAACTCCGAACTCCTTTGACAGAATTAGGTGGCTGGAGGTTTATCATCACATTAATCTTCGCCTTGTCTACCTCAATACCGCTTTCTGAAATTCTGTGTCCCAAGACAATCCCATCCCTGACCATAAAATGACACTTCTTCCAATTCAGCACTAGATGTTTCTCCTCACAGCGTTTTAAAACCCTGCACAAATGAGAAAGACAAACAGAAAAGGAAGATCCATGGACAGAAAAATCATCCATAAAAACTTCCATTATGTCCTCAATCATGTCAGTAAAAATCGACATCATGCATCTTTGGAATGTGGCCGGTGCATTACACAAGCCAAATGGCATTCTGCGATAAGCATAAGTGCCATAAGGACAAGTGAATGTTGTCTTCTCCTGATCTTCTGGATGAATGGGAATCTGAAAGAAACCAGAATAACCATCTAGAAAACAGTAGTAAGTATGGCTAGCCAATCTCTCAAGCATCTGATCAATAAATGGTAAAGGAAAATGATATTTACGAGTAGCAAAGTTCAATTTTCTATAATCTATGCACATCCTATGGCCAATGACAGCTCTAGTTGGAAGTAAATCATCCTTATCAGTCCTAACCACAATTACTCCACCTTTCTTTGGTACAACATGGACAGGGCTAACCCACTTGCTATCAGAAATGGCGTATATAATACTAGCCTCTAGCAGTTTCATAATTTCTTTCTTAACAACATCTTTCAGATTCGGATTTAACCGTCTCTGATGTTCTATAAAAGTGGTTGCCTCATCTTCTAGAAAGATCCTGTGCATGCAAAGGTCAGGTGAAATGCCTGTGATATCATCTAGAGAATAGCCTAAGGCCCTGCGATACTTTCTAAGCTCACACAAAAGCAAAGCAGTTTCAGCATTGTTCAGTTTAGAATTGATGATGACAGGGTAAGTAGACTTAGGGCCTAGAAACGCATACCTTAGCCCAGATGGAAGTGGTTTGAGCTCAACCTTAGGAGCTTTTAGCTCGCTCCATGGATTTGTAGATGGCATAGGAAGGGGTGTTGCTGGAGATCGCTCTACAGCTTCATCCAAACTCGTGTAAGCAACCATCTTTCCCATTGACTGGCTCGAATCCATCATCTTAACATACCCTGTTGCATCCTCACTCAGAAAACCATCCTCACTCGCAGACCTTGTCAAAGCAATCTCTAAAGGATCATCAACTAGAATCTCTTCTGCATCATTGTCCGAGATTTCTAGTGAATCATCAACCACAAATGTCTGCCCATCCAGCATAGGCTTCTTCAGCAACTTTTCCATCTGGAACTTCATGATAATATCTCCCAGCTGGAGATCTATTCGCCCATTTTTCACATCTATCACAGCTCCAGCAGTACGTAAGAAAGGCCTATCCAAAATGAGAGGATCCTTTGGTTCTTCATCAAGCTCGAGGACTACAAAATCTGCAGGAATCAACACATTACCAATCTGCACATGTAGATCCTCAAGAACTCCAACCGGTAACTTCACAGAACGATCAGCAAAAACCAAGGAGATTCTAGTGGGTTTGAACTTGGTGAATCCAAGGCGCTTGGCTACTGAGTATGGCATCAAATTGACGCTTGAACCTAAATCACACAAAGAACAAGCAAACGTCATTGACCCAATCTGCACAGATAAAACAAACCTCCCTGGATCTCCCAATTTCCTGGGCATCTTGTTATGTAGAACTGCGCTGCAATCCTTTGAGACTTTAACGAAATCTTCTTCTGTAGAGACTTTACTTGTTACCAAGCCTTTCATATATCTCTTCATCGAATGAATCATCTGGATTGCATCAACAAGACTGAGCTTCACTGTGAGGTCATCCATCATCTCCTTGCATTTTGCATCTTCTAAATCCTTTCTTGACTTTTTAGGGCGAGTAGGGTATGGAACCTTTGGAGCATAAATACGAGGAGGCAATGTTTCCCTTGCAGGATCCTCATTTGCAGGCAGGTTCACCTTCTCAGGCTTTGCATCATCAGTCTCTTTCTCATCAGTGGCTACCTCAGAACCATTACCTTGCAATGCAGTAGGATTCAACACTTTCCCACTCCTGGTTGTGATGGCACTGACATTTTCAAGCCTAGGATTTTGCTCTCCTTTTCCAGGTAGAACTCCCTGTGGTCTCTTGATTGCCTCAGCAGTCTGAGCTACCTGAATGTCTAACTTCTTCACATGAGATGAGAGAGCTTCAAACTTACCATTGAGATCACTGTACATACTATCCACCTTGACATTGATCTCATTAGAAGCCTTTTGTTGATTCATTAGAAGCTTCTACATAAGTTGCTCGAGCTTGCTTTCCTGTGGCGCTGGAACAGAATTCACTGGGGTTTGGAAAGGAACTTGAGCTGCTGGCCTGAAGTTGTTGAATGGTTGTTTCGGCTGAAATCCACCCTGAAATCCGCTCTGACCTAGGTTTTGCACAAACGGTTTCTGAAAACCTTGTGAAAAGTTCTTCTGAAATCCCACATTCTGCCCACTGTTTTGTCCTGCAAACCCTTGAGAGCCAGATATTCCTGCGTTTGGCACATACATTTTCTCCTTCCCCTGATTGACCACCTGTTGTGGATAAACCTGGTTCTGAGGATTCTCAACATTTGTGCTCCTGTAGGACAAATTCGGATGATTTCTGTAGTTCTGGTTGAAACCCCTGTTTTGCATGAAACCTTGCCCATTCACATAATTAACCTCCTGCTGCTCATTAGACTCTCCCTCAGTGTAATCTTGGTAGACAATTGCTTCTGTTCCATCTTCACAAACCTGTACATTCCTCTGATTTTGCTTCAGCAACTGATTGTATTTCTCATTCAACTCATCGTACTTCTGAGATTCAACGCCACTGACTCGCTTCGACCTGTCATACTCAGAAGAGCTAGCGATAGAACTTGCAGCCATATTCTCAATCAGCTCAGATGCTCCTTGCTCACTTCTGGTCATGAAGTTTCCATTGCTTGCAGCATTCAGTTGGTTCTTGGACTCTCTGTCAACTCCATCATAGAAGATGCTAATAAGTTGTCCCTCTGAGTATCCATGGTGAGGACACTCTCTCCGATAATCCTTGATCCTCTCATAAGCCTCACCGAATGACTCTCCTAAAAACTGCTGGAAAGAAGCAATCTTGTTCCTCAGAGAATTTGTCTTGGATTTGGTGTAGAAATGATCCAAGAATGCAGCTCTGCATTGATCCCATGTTGTGAGTGATCCAGACGGTAGAGACTTAAGCCATCTTGAAGCTTTGTCTGCTAGAGAAAAAGGGAACAACTTGCACTTGATCCAGTCCTCAGGGACTCCATTTACTCTGGTAGTGCTGCAAATCTCCTCAAAGTTCTCTATGTGTTCCATTGGGTTCTCAGCAGGTAACCCATGGAAAGTGTAATTCTTCACCAATCCTATCAGTTGGGGATGTAGTTGATAGTCCTGCCTGTTAGAGCAGGCAGACTAATCACAGATCGGTTCTGATAGAACGTGTGTGGTGTGTTTGCATCGCCAATACCAGGCTGAACCTGTTGCAACCGCTGCAGTTGTTCTTGTATCCTTTCAAATTCAGCCCTTGTAACCCCTGCAGAATCAGTCACAGGTGCATTGTTTCCCTCTTCCATGTTGACCTGGTTCGATGTCGTTCTTGCTCTGTTAGCTCGTTCTATTCTTCCAAGTGCCTGGTTTTCGAAAAAGAGAAGGTTGTCAGAGCCTTGACTTCTTCTTTGCATAAAACCTGAAACATACAAAAGAACAAAACAAAATTCGTTAGTAACTTCTTAGACTAAATTTCAAACTGAAAGTCGAAGGCAACTCAATTGGTCCCCGGCAACGGCGCCAAAAACTTGGTATGCTCAGGTTTTAACCCTATTAATCTACTGCAAGTGCACAGCAATTGTTGTAGTATTTTAGGGATCGAATCCACAGAGACCAAGTGTTACACTACGAAAATATGAGATTGAAGTTAAGCTAAGATGGTAAAATGTGATTGGTTGCAATATTGAAACGGAAATAGCAATTATAAACTTGTAAACTTATGGAATTAAAAGTGTTAGGCTTAAGGGATATTCTCCGGAAATCATAGATCATAAATCAGACATTTATACAGGGAACAATTCAGCGCGATCTTAAACTCAAACATAATTGTATAACCAATCCACTGTCGTGGCATCATAGACTTTATCTAGCAACCTAGAATTCTAAACTGTCGTTTAAACCTAGAATTCTAAACAAGCATTAACGAACCGGTTTGATAAGTTCACAAATCGCCTTAACATCAGCTTTCGTTGGCTAAGGACAATTTGCTCGTCTATGTTCTTTCGGGTATTTAATTACACTTTTGGTGAATTAAACATCCTAACATCAAGAACTAGGTGATCAATCCTAATTCAAGCAATAAGAACAACAATAGACGAAGATAAATACAAATCCCTATTTGTGTCTAATTCAATGATCCATGAATTCCTTTGAACACCCACAAGCCTAACTAATGATCTACTCACACATATTCAAAAAAAATTCACAAAGAGATGATATAACAACCATAACTAAATCTAAAGAGTTGAGAAATCTTATTAGGATACAAGGATGAAGAACAATCTCCCAAATCTTCTTACAAAAATCCAAAAACAAGATAAGAGAATCAAGAACAAGAAAAACCAAAGAGAGAAATCAAGAAGAGAAAAACAAAAGAGATGATGAAAGTCAAGAGTTGTTGTCAATAATTGAGTCCAAAAATCAGATAAATATGGCCAAAACACGTTTTTAGCCAAGGAAAACACGTTTTCGTTAAAATAATGCAAGATTAGGTGACTGATTTTCTTGTCTTTTAGGCAGTTTTAATAAGTGGATCGATCGATCCATATGTGGATCGATCGATCCAGTTACTAAAGATATCGATCGATCGATTTTCTTTGTGCTGGGCCGAGCTGCAGATCCCGCAGAATTTTTGAAGAAAACATGGATCGATCGTTCCAAAGGTGGATTGATCGATCCAGTTACTCAAAATATTGGTCGATCGATCCTTTCCTGGCTGGATCGATCCGTGGATCCCGCGGAATTTTTGTTCTAGTAATCGGATCGATCGATTCAAGGGTGGATCGATCGATCCAGTTACTAAAAATCTGTATTTGCTTCTTTTGCTCGCCAGACGGACCTGTCTTCACTAAACCTTCCATAACTTTTGATCCTTTGCATTAACCTTCATTCAAACGTGTTTTAACCTGAAAAGACTCTAAAAACATTGAAAATACTCGACAGAACTCAGAAATCAAGGGTTAGAATGCGTTAAAAACGCAACACATCAAAACACCATGTCGAAAAGAATCCAAAGCATTGGTAAGACATTTTCTCTAACACAAAAAAAGTGTTTGTCGGTTATATATTGGTCTTTCTTTGAGGATGACTTTTGATGCAATTACAAAAATACCATTTTTTGTATGCATATTTGCAATAATGCCACTTAGGGGTGTCCATTTACAAAAATGCCACTAATTATAGATTTATAAAGCCTATATCTTAAAATTCTAAACTCTAAAAAATGTTTTGACACCTAAAATCTCATAAACACTCAAAACTAAACTCTAATAGAACATAATTAACCTAAATATAAATAATATAAAAAAAAATAATTTTAAAAAAGTGGCATTTTTATAAAGATTTCAAAAATATGGCATTTTTTTAAAGTGGCACTTGAAAAGTGGCATTTTTTAAAATCTATCTTAATGAATGAAATATGGTGTTTTTCTATGTACAACATTCAGTTTAAGATATTTAAATTTGAATTTCGATCAATTTTTTTTTTGGGGATCTGTGAATGGTAATATCAAAAGTAAGATTATAATATAAAATATGGATAGTTTGTATAGTTATGATTTTGGTTCGTATTCAAACTTTAAGCAAATATATATAAATACTATTAATTTCCAAATTCAGTCTGGTTTGGATTACTATTTACTACATTGTTTTTATTTCGAATTAGGATCGGAACTGTCTCCTTTTTTAAGAAGGAAAAACTGTTTCATATTGGCTTTCAAAGCAGCATAAGCTTCGATGAACCATAGTCAACATAACATTACTAATGTCCACAAAAATCAGTTAAATGAACTAAAATTATTTCTCATACAAAAATCCCAGTGAGATTATCCTAACAAAACCAACGAAAACTCAAGTTTAATATTTGTTCAAAATTTCAAAAGAAACACATGAACGGATTCGACTCAATATACTCTCCACGAAATAATGCAACATAAACCTCTTTCTTCTGCAACATAAAAATCTTTCGAGTTTTATGCTTTCTTTTCTTCTTGCTTCTCAGATCCCATTCCAAACCCTTGAACTTTAGAATATGCCATAAGCTCACAGCAATGTGTACACCACATAATTCAAGACCAAGATCATCAATATGCGAAAAAATTACATATTTAGACAGATCATCATAAAGTTATTGAAGATAATGGCAAAGTGAGTTTAAAATATTCACACAAATACACTTAAAATTTTTATTTAAATCCATTGACTCAAAATTTATTTTGATGTTAGCCCAAACAATATACAAAAGAGGCAAAAGGAAGCGGATCTATTCTATAGCCGATGAGAACAAATACGTAATAGAAAATTGAAACTTAGATGTTGTTATGTTAATATTCCAATGATTGATTAAGAAATATTACGCTACTTAGAATATCAAAAAATTGAATTTGACTAATATTTTAAGCTTTGATATGGTAATGATAATTTAATTCAGTCAACTATATGATAATGTATGTTGATTCTTGTACGAATATAATTGGCCATCATCGACGTGAAGCCACTGTTGGTCTTTGCTTCTCTGAGCTGGCGTTCTTACCATGTAAATGTCGAATGCCAACAAGTCAATATAAATTCTAGGGTAATCAAAAAGTCATGCTTGTTATGCTGAAAAATTTGCATTTGAATTTTAAAGCACACTAAGTCTGTAATAAAAAGAAATCTTCAACGTGGATTACAATATAGAGGAAAAAGATGCGTCTAACAAAAAATAAAAAATAAAAAATAAAAAATACGACGGCCATTGACCTGTAAAGAAAAATCCACAATGATATAATTATTTTGATTACTCTTTTTATCTACAAAATTCTCTTATTAGGCTATGAATTCTCTACAAAATTTAAAACCAGAACGAAACAATCGATTGAATGATTTTGGATCTTTCATATTCGAAGACTCGTGAACGATGAAGAAATTGAGAAAAGATGAAAAAAATTCGAAAAAAGGAAATCATAGAAGAATTGGAGAAGAAAGATTATGTTCAACGGAAGTGAAAACAATAATGAAAGAGATGTGAGAAGAAGACGAAGAAAGAAGAAGAAGAGGAAGAAGAAGACGAAGTTGTAAGTGCAAGAGCTACTTCTACAGAGAGTACTACATGTACGTAATACAGATCAATGTAAGTTTTCAACTAGCTTGAGAGAGAGATATACAACTCGTAACTTTTTGCCTAACTCACCAATGAAAGCAAATTAATTTGACATAAAGATGATTTTATCTACAACAAACTACTTTCTTAAACCCTTATTTTTCTTCAGATTAAACAGCTGTAATTGAAAAATTAAGATCAGATTACAGTTATCAAATCCAGAATACGTATTCTACCGTTCTCAATTTATTCTACCATGCTAGAATATAAATTCTACCATATTTTCTATCATCTAAATAGTAGTGTAGAATGTGTTTTCTGCGAATTTAGTTATTAAATTCCCTAAATCTAGGATCTAAATATTCAGTTTCTTTAATCGATAATTTACAAAATATTTTTAAATATTAAGTTTTGAATTTAAATTTCAAAAACCAGTTTAAATTTTGAAAATCTCTAAAATCATAAAAAAAGATTAAAAGCTTCAAAAAAAATCATAGGTTACAAAATTTCAAAAATTATATATCTTATATACAAATTAACTTTGTTAGAATTTTTTTAAAAAAAAACAATGTTGGCCCACAAATATAGTTTAACGGAGAAATATATCTTAAATAATTTAGTATAAAATACATGAATGACATATATCACTATTTTATTAAGAAATTTGAGGATTTGTCTTTAAAATTTATTGGGTTTTTGAAAATAAAATTTGGAATATAATTTAATTTTTACCTTCAAATTCATATTATGTTTTGTAAATGTAAGACTTTTTTAGAAATTTTAGAATTTTTACCAATTTAATCTGGCTTTAAAAATTGAAAACTGAATTTGCTAATTTGTTTGTTAACAAAATTTAATTATTCTTGTTTTAAAGAAAAAATCATTTTGTTAAGGAATTGTTTGAGATTTATTTCGATTTTTTAAAATTGTTTTGAAAGTTTTTTTAACAAAATTAAAGGGTAAAATTAAGTTTCCCCAAAATTAGAGTCTAATGGGACTTGGTCATGTGGTAGAAAGTGTATTGAGACAAAATGAAGTTCAAATGGTGGTAATTTAGCAAATTTTATTGGTTGATTTGGTTTTAATTAAATGTTAAATAGTGTTTTTAATGTAAAAAGATAAAATAAAAACAAAACTTAAATAATTCTTAAACTCTGCGTTTTTAGGTAGAAAATCTTATATAATGGAACAGATGAAATATTAAAATAAAGGGTTAATTAGCTTAATATTTGTTTTGTATTGCATAATTAGGTAACTAACTTTTGCATAATAAAATTTAGGTATGTAAGAGAGAGATATAAAAAATAGACAAAAATAGCCCTGCAAAAATTAAAAAGAAAAATTTGTAAAAATCGTCAAAAATATTTACCATTAATGGCTAAAAGTAACTGATTTAAAGATGCTGCTAGTGAGAACAAAATCACAAGTAAATTTGTATTCAATAATAAGTAGTGAACTATTATAGTAAATTAAATGTAAACTTGTACAAGTATAGTGAACTATTATAGTAAATTAATTTGTATAGTTGTTTACATAATATTTGATACGACAACAGTATGGTCAACTATTGTTTGATCTTATAGCTGACTATTCGCACATAAATTAGCGCATAGTTGACTATCTAATAGCTGAGTGTTCGTACGTATGTTTCTATAGTAGCAGGAAGATTATCAAAAGTGACTATCTAATAGCTGATGATGGCGTCGGGTACTGTGAGAACAAAAAAGAGGAAGATGATGAGTAATTAGGGTTAAGTTTTTATTATATTTAAGCTTTTAATTTTTTGTTTAATGAAGTAAAAACAAAAACTTGGTAAATTGATAAAGCTAAAAATGGAATTTCATGGGACAAAAATTTTATATACCTAATTTTGTTGTACCTAAAGTTAAATATTGAATTATGTCTTTAGAGACTAATATAGGACCTAATTTCCCTAAAATAAATGGAGGTTCTACACATTAATGATGCTCTTAGAGTTTAGACTATACCTTATAATCTCTTTAGCACCGTATGCAGCTCTTTGTCGGATAATAAGACCTTCATTAGGACTAAGATTACCGTACATGCCCGCATTTGTTGTTGTAAACTTGAAATAACTTGAGGAATAAGTTAAGTATATTTATAAGAATCTAAATATATGTGAGTTTTCCTTTTATTAGGAGTTATCTAATTAAAGGTCTAGAAAGTTGTATGCTTAACTATGTAAGGAGATACCTCGTTGTGGTATAACTTATGAGATTAAGAACTTAAGGTTTTGAATTATTTTCCTTAAGCTAATAAGAGAGTTATTCTTATATTAATCATTGGTGTTCTTAATATTGAGGTTCTATATTTGGTGTCAGAGCTTCAGGAATATTTAAAATTCTCAACAAGGCGTGTTGAGACAAATCGTGTGCATTATAAGCGACGTGAAGAAAGACGTTGCAGAGATCAACTTTAAAGAAACAGGACCTTCTTCTATACGGTGACTGATGCCGACTAACGCAAATTATACGGTGTGGTCCACGCGAATGAAGGTTGCTCTTAAGGTTCATAAGGTCAGGGAGACCATCGAACCCAGAATCAAAGACGAAGAAAATAATAACATGGCGATTGCTTTGTTATTCCAATCTATATCTGAAGCCTTGATTCTACAAGTTGGAGATCTTGACACCTCGAAAGCAATATGGGCTGCAATAAAAACGAGGCATGTTGGAGCTGAGAGGGTAAGAGAGGCTAAATTACAAACCCTAATGGCGGATTTTGATAGATTTAAGATGAAGGAAACTGATACAATCAACATTTTCGTAGGAAAACTTTCCGAAATCTCCTCCAACTCTGCAGCTCTTAGAGAAACTATTGATGAATCAAAACTCGTGAAGAAGTTTCTCAATAGTCTGCCGCGGAAAAGATACATACATATTATTGCTGCTCTCGAACAAGTCCTTGACCTTAACAACACTAGCTTTGAAGATATTATAGGAAGATTAAAAGCTTATGAAGAAAGGACAGGTGAAGAAGAAGAAGAGCAACATGATGATCAGAACAAGCTCATGTATGCTAACATGTACACATCACAACTGTACCAAGGGACTTACGGTGGTAATAGAGGAAGAGGACGAGGGGGTCGTCCTTATTGGAGAGGAAGAGGTCGTGGAATATACGGAAGTTCTCAAGGTGGAAATTTCAGACAAAACCAAGATAATGAGTATATCTCTAGGATCACATGTTATCGATGTGATAAACAAGGACATTACGCTTTTGATTGTCCCGATAAGTTACTTAAATTGTAAGAAACGATTGAGAAAAAAGATGATGACACTCAAGAAGCTGATGAGTTGATGATGCATGAAGTGGTGTTTCTCAATGAGAAGAAGGTGAAACCAAAAAGTCTTTGAAGCTGAACTAGACACGTGTAATCTGTGGTACCTAGACAATGGAGCTAGTGAGTGGAAATCGGTCCTTCTTTCTGAACTAGACACGGTCAGTATGTGTTTGTAATTATTGATGATTACTCGCGCTATATGTGGACGATCCTATTGAAGAAGAAGAGTGAAGCCTTTGATAAGTTTAAAAGTTTCAAGATCATAGTAGAACAAGAAACAAGGACCAGGATCAAAACTTTATCCAAGGACAAGAAACAAAGACAAATAAAATAAATTTTTCTGAATATGATATTTGTTTCGACGTTATCTTTTTCATGGTTATATATGTCCTTTTTTAAGCATTTAGTATAATTTAATTTGCTTTTATCGTTAATTAAAAACGTCTATTTTCATAAAATTTGATTTATTCTATGTTTAAAAAAAAAATCAATTTAAAAAAATCAATGTATTACTAAAAAGGAGAAATGGAATATAAGGATGATTAAAACTAAAAGCAAATTGGAACAATTAAATTTTACATGACAACCTTAACATCAAATAGTGTCAAATTTTATTAGTAAACAAAAATATGTTGAAGCTATAGGATTTTAAAAACCCAATAACTATTATTCATATCAACATTTAGAATTAAGTTAATTTTCTTTTTGTTTTTAATAGAAAATTTCTATCTTTTTTATGTTTGTTTTGTTCTATTTTTACAAGTTTTTCAATTTAGTTCTTAATAAGGTAAAATGGAATAATTGATATTAAAGCTACAAACAGACCGGAAAGATTAAATTTTACTTGACAATCTTTACATCAAATAGCGTCAAATTTTATTAGTAAATTTATATTCTTTTTATGTTATTGACATACTATAAAGCGAGCATGATGACAAATTTAATGGTTTAAAGTTGTTGGTGGAAAATAATTGAGAAGAGTTAAGAAATTATTAATATGGCAAAGATGAATATAGGTGGATGAGAAAACATGTTAAACAATAAAATGGTAGAATTTTGTTGTCGCAATAAAAGTAAAATAATTGAAAATTTTACATTGATCGATTGGTGTGTCTACATTGGCTTTGACTATTTAGTTCGAGATAAAGTTAACCAAAAAGTCAGTGGATTTAGTCTTGCATACATTAGTATATGAATCACAGACCTAATGGATTATTGCCAAAAAAAAGGTCATGAGAAGTCATTCAAAGTTGAAGAAGAAAACAAAGAGATAATAGTATAATTAAATAGCAATCGGACCACATGTTAGAGAGGTTTTGTGTGTGGTTGGATGTCAAAGTATCTGTGGACCATTAATAATCATCAATAACTTTTCAAGTTTAAAAGTTTTTAAAAAAATTTTGACATAATTTTCAACAAAACTAATCCTATGTTGAGAAAGTAAAGTTCAATTATCATCACTAGCCCTTGGCATAGTAGGTTATGGGTTTGGTTTGGTTCGGTTATGGGTTATTTTGGTTACTGAATTTAGGATCCATGTAGGTATGTATTTAATTTTTGGTTTGATATTTTTCGGTTTGGTTCGGTCTGAATATTTTGAATAAGAACCAATCTAGAACCGAAAATAGTAGGTATTCGGTTTGGTTTGGTTCGGTTTGGATATTTTGAACAAAAACTAATATTTTGAGTTCCACAATCCGAAAATAAAAAGTTCAAAATTCATTACAATCTATTTTTTTTATATAGATTAGAGTTGAGTTTAGTTTATGTTTTGGCCCATTAAGTATAATTTATATAATAAATCAAAAACTAACCATAGTAATTAGTAACATTAATATATATAAGGTAATGTATGTAAGAGTTTTGGTTTTCGGTTAGCCTATTGGATATCGGTTACTAACCGAACCAAACAAATATCAATGGACTGGAAGGCAGAGATCCACTGGGATAATTTATATGTATCCGAATCCGATCAAACCACATATTTTGGTTCGGTTTAGGTTCATTTTTTGGTTTCGGTTAAAATGCTCATGGCTAATTATGAGTCTGAAACGAAACTCAACAAATTTGAAGTAATTAAATTGGGTTCTTCTAATATATTTTAATTTTAAAATCGATTGAATAAAGATGTTTGACAGGTTTCTAAACAAATTGTTTTTGAAGAACTACAAAATAGTTAAATGTGGAACACTTATATAATAATCAGTTGATTCTAAACTTATATGTTTATATCCAATAAACCAATTAAAAAGAAAAAAAAATGAAATTTCAAAAACATTTGTCAACTAAAGTTTAACAACAGAATCCGCGCATAGCAAAGATTCAAAACCTAGTTTATATTAATAATGTACGACAAGATAAGCGATTCAAAGATTTAAAGAACCTTTGCACATCATTTTGCACAACGCTCGTTCGATGGTAGAAACACAAAAGCATTTTGCACATCTATTGGTTTACACGCTTTCGAAGTTAATTTTGACTTTATCCGTTCTTACTGCAAGCGTTGAAAAATGTTTTTCTCTGCGAAAAAGCTAGTGAAGCCAAGCTTATGTAACCGAATTGTAAAATAATTTTTTAGGTAATTACTTGATTTGTTTTATTGAAAAGAATTGCTTGAAAATGATACAAATGAGACAATAATAAACCGATTCCAAGCAATGAAAGAACATAGAGTGGAATTGTAGAATGTTATTTTAATTTTAGTATGACATTATATTTTTAAATATTTTATTTAATAGTTTTTTTAATTTGATATTGGTGTCCATGTTCAAAAAAATTCTCGATCCATCCCTGCTTACGGTTTTGTTGTATTTCAACATGTTTTTAATATCACAACCAAATGAATTTTTTTTGAATACTATAGAAATTATTTAAAAAGATAAGTTATTTAAATAAAAATTATCTTCGTTAGTTTAAAATTATATGGATTATCTAAGTAATTTTCTTTTAAATCATTGTTAAATATTAATTTATGATCTAAATTTTAAATATATATACATATATATTAATTTTTTTGTCAACAAATTTAAATAATTTATGCATTAGAGGGTTTATTTTGTTCCCTGTAATTTAGTTTTGTAAATCACATTTTCTAATTTTTGTATAACTTTCTGCAAGTTATGCAAAAATAATACTAATAAATTAAAAATGTTAACTACATTAATATTTCAAAAAATGTAAATCTTATGATAATCAGATCCAAGCTGCCGACAATAACAAAATCTAATCTATAAAGTAGAAACATTTCGTTTTTGACTTTCAGCTTTTAGATGTGAGGAAGACTAAAACCCTCTACATGGACGTGGGCAATTATGCTATGGGCTTCCACCAATTATAGTTACTTTTTTTTTCTTTAAAAAAAAAAAAAAAAAAAAAAATTTGTTCATTTATCTCAAAATTAAATTTCCTCTAAAATTACTAGCAAAGTACAAAAAGAAGGAATTAAACTTCCTCTAAGACTACTAGAGTAGAAATTAAACGCAATAAAACTTAAAATAGATAGATCATCTAAGAAGATGGACAGCGGATTCGAAACAAGTTTCAAATGCGTCAAGAGAGTCTTCACGACAAACCCAAAGAATATAAAATTAGTCACGCTCCAATGTAACGTTAAAATCGAACTCTTATCTCCGGTAATCGTCGAAACGAATCCGGTTGTTTCTTCGGATCTCATACATACCGCTACACAAAAAGACAAGACGGTGAGAAAATTCTTAAGTTCATGGTGAATAGTTCGGAGGTACGACCACTCTCAAAGATAGGGAAAAAGATGAAAAATTCTTTTCCTCGTGAGGGAAGATGGTGAACTTGATCGCTCGCTGAGAGGGGAGGACATTGAGTAAGATCTCCACTAGGAAGGAATTTCGTAAGTTAGTCATCCTCGTAAAAACCGTGACAATATTCCTGGCATGAAACCATCTACGGAATTGGCTTTAGACTGATTAGAGGATGGGTTAGAGTAGCATGATCTTATTGGACTAGGTAGTCAACATATCATATTTATTAATGTCGAAAAGGAGATGAGGTATCGGGAAAACGAAGGAGTGAAAGCTTTGTGATGGTGGATCCAAACCAGAGCAGAAATCTTGGCCGGCGAGAGAGATATCGGCTGAGACAGAGAAGATGGGATGAGATCTTGGTGAAGAAGGGGAGCCGGAGCAGGAGATGAATCCGTAGACTGAGAACGGCCATGCTGTTGACAATGAGTAACAAGTGGCGGCGATATCTCAAAAGCAGACGATGAAGAGAATATGTGCCATGTCGCTGATGGCTTTGGCGGATCCGGTGGGTCCGGTGGCTCAAGCGGAAGAGAAAGGTTTTTAATCTCCGAGACTGGAATCACCCGAAGCCGGGAGTGTACGAGGCTTTGATCTACTTGAGAGGAACTGTCCGGTGAGCACGAGAGGGATCGAAACAAGAGAGCAATCATCATCTGAAGCAGAAAATATCGCCGGCGAAGGATAAAAACCAAACGTTCTTCCCGAATGGAAGATGGATCGTCGGGAACCAAGAGGAGATCCCGAGAAGGCGGTGGCAGTCGAGCTTAGGCCACTAGGAAAACGGAGCAGAAGCGGCGATGAACTTTTATTCTCATTGGCTGAAGGTTTGTAACGGCACCTCGAAACCAGTGTCTAGGAGAGGGTTACTTAATTAAAACAACACTAGATTTTGACCCATGCCAAACGTGAGATTAAATATTAAATATATTTTTTATTCAGTTTTATTATTTAAATGTCTATGACAAAGCATATGATTTCTAATATTTATAAACTTACAAAAAAGTACGCATTATGGATAAATATAATAAAATTAAAATTTTATTAAGTATATTTTAATGCAATTAGTTTTAATATTTTTATCTGCAATATTGATCAAAACATATGAAAATATTATTTAATTTCAATAAATTTTAAATGTACAATTAATTTTTATTATTCGTATAAATTATAAAGCATGAGACAAATCAAATATTTTTTTGATTTATATGAATTTGTCAGATATAACAAACGAAAAATATTATATGTTTTTCAATAATAAAATGTATAAATATTTGTAAATGTAATTATATATATATAATAGACTATCATAATTAAAATATTTTTATATATCATCTTAATTTAAATACATATATCGACAATAAATAATATTGTTACAAAGGATAAAATATTTTTAAATATATAAAAAAAAAGATGATATAGTAAGTCTAATTATTATATTTAGTTGGACATAGATTTGTAAAACATGTATTAATGGACTTATATGTTATAAAATTAATAAGAATATGTAGAGATTTTCACCATAACATATAATTTTAATTGAAATGTTTTTATTGGTCAATTTAAATTACATGTTCTTTAAAATTTTCTTTGAGTAACATATAGAATTTTTCATCTTAATATCTTCTCAAAGAGGATTCATATATATCATTTCCATACTTCACTTATAGTATATACATCCATCAATTTTTGCCAGCCATTGAAACAATATTAATATATTAGTTGCGGTGTCTTGGTTAGCTATTAATTTTTAAGAATAATGTCACCAAGAGCATTAGTGGGATCTTATTATTTGAAATTAATAAATTGTATTAGGTGTCATGTTCCATATGGTTGTATAATGGAGTGGTTAGACTTGATTTTGTCATTCTCTTAAATCTAACAAGCCCAAAAAAAATGCATATATAGAAATACATCTCTAATCTTCCATATTTTGAGAAAAGTTTGACACAAAGAGAACTCAGAAAGACTACTAAAAAAAAAGGTAAAAAACAAAGATTTAGTAGAATTGAAAACGTCATTAGAACCACTAATTAAAAAGTGTGATTGTTATGTGTTACATTCTTGCTAAAAATAAATAACTTCGAGCCTAACAAAGAAATTAATTTATTTAAAGTAAGATATGGATAAATATTCATTTTATAGATCCACAATCAAATGGAGTAATTTACCTTTTTTTTTTTTTTGATCGAAGTGGAGTAATTTACTATTCAATAGTGAACACTGCCCGAAAAGAGTTTTCATGGATTCAAGCGATTTCTGCATCAATATTGTCGGAAGTTTAAAATAACATTTCCAACATTTACAAAAATGACCCAATAAAGATGGACTTTGCTGCAAACCACCACCAGTAGACACCTGAAACAAAAAGGAAAAATAAACAAATTCGTAAACAATTTAAAAGCAAAATGTATATACGAAAATATCTGGACTTTATTTAATTATTTTCTCCATATTTAATTAAATTTTTCTTTTTCCGATAACAAAAGAAAAAAAAACAGCTTTTTTATGACATATTAATTGCGACTAAATATTTTACGTTTTCTAATCATTTTCTGAAAATTCCATATTTCTCTTCTTCATTCTTAGCCATTAAAAAAAAGGAAGAAAAAGAAAAAAAAAACAGCGAGAGAAAATTCGATTTTTCCTTTCAAACGTGATTGACAACTTTTTCCTCCATCTTCTCTCTGTTTCTCTCCTGACTCAAGAAATCAAAATTATAGTCTTTGAGAGTTCATCTTTTTGCAGAGTTTCACAAAGAATCAAACTTACTGTGTACCAGTCTGTTCTTTGCTGGAACCTACTCTCTTTTACGAGTACAGTTTTCGATATATTCTATTCACAATCTGAGTTCTCGTTCTTGATCTATTCATTTATCTGATCCATCAACTTTTTAGCCTTACATGGGACCGTTACATCTCCTGGATTTCTTCTTGTCTTAAAAGGTAAATTTTAGTTTTGTTTTCTGTCGATTTTTAGCGTTTGCGTGATTTCCGAAAGTTGCCATCTTTACCCTAGTTTCTCTCACCTCTAGCTTAGAATCTATCTGATTGTTTTTTTTTTGTTTCTCCGGATCTGTTCCGTTTCTTGTCGAATTTACAGGTTTCTTAGTCAAAGATGGGTTTCGGAAATTTCTTGGTTTTAACGATCTCGTGCTTGATTTGCATCTGTCATGGATTCACACCTCCGGATAATTACTTAATCAACTGTGGCTCTCCCGACAATTCGACAGTTATGGATCGAGTCTTCATGTCCGATAAGCTTGCCTCGAACTTACTTACCTCTCCCAAAGAGATCCTCGCTAGTCAAGACAGCAACTCCGGTCCCGGCATTTACCTTACGGCGAGAGTCTTCACTGGAGTCTCTACCTACAAATTCTCTATCACTCGTGGTCGTCATTGGGTTCGTCTCCATTTCGATCCTTTCGATTACCAAAACTTCCAAATGGGTTCAGCTAAATTCGCAGTTTCGTCGCAAACTCATGTGCTTTTAAGCGATTTCACGGTTAAGAAGAGGATTGTTAAAGAGTACTCTTTGAATGTGACCACGGATGATCTAGTGCTCACGTTTACTCCCTCCGGTAGTTCGTTTGCCTTTGTGAACGCCATTGAGGTTATATCTGTCCCCGACACATTGATCACTGCTTCTCCAAAGTTTATAGGCAACTCTGCGACGTTTCAGCAGAGCATGTCATCGCAGGCTCTCGAAACCATTCATAGAGTGAACATGGGCGGTCCGCTTGTTACGCCTAACAACGATACTCTTACTAGAACTTGGCAGCCTGACTCGGATTTTTTGCTTGAGAAGAATCTAGCTAAGACCGTGTCTAAGCCGGCAGCAGTTAAGTTTGTTCCCAGCTATGCCACAGAGGATACTGCGCCAAGAACCGTCTACGGTACTTGCACTGAGATGAATTCCGTGGATAACCCGAGTAGCAATTTCAATGTCACATGGGAATTCGAGGTGGACCCGGGTTTTCAGTACTATTTCCGTTTCCATTTCTGCGATATTGTGAGCTTGTCTCTCAACCAGCTCTATTTCGATGTTTATGTCGACTCACTGGTTGCTGTTTTGAATGTCGATCTTAGTACTTATGTCAACACACTGGCTGGTGCATACTCCATGGATTTTGTCACGCAGTCACCAAAAGGTACTAATAAAATCCGTGTGAGCATTGGTCCATCGGCCCTTAACACCGATTTTCCGAACGCGATTGTGAACGGACTGGAGATCATGAAGATGAATAACTCTAAGGGTCAGCTAAGCATCGGGACATTTGTGCCCGGTAGTAGTCCGAGCACTAAGCAGAAGAATGTCGGGTTGATTATAGGTGCAACTATTGGTCCGTTGCTCGCATTAGTCTTCTTGGGAAGTTGCTTCTTTGTGTTGTTTAAGAAGCGGAAACGCAGCCAAGATGGTCATTCGAAGACTTGGATGCCGTTTTCGATAAATGGAACATCGGGGGGAAGCAAATACTCCAATGGAACTACGCTTACAAGTATAACTACCAATGCCAATTACCGTATTCCCTTTGCAGCAGTTAAGGACGCTACAAATAACTTCGATGAGAGTCGCAACATCGGGGTGGGCGGTTTTGGTAAAGTCTACAAAGGAGAGCTTAATGATGGCACGAAAGTAGCTGTTAAAAGAGGAAACCCAAAATCTCAGCAAGGGCTTGCGGAATTCAGGACAGAAATTGAGATGTTATCTCAGTTTCGTCACCGCCATTTGGTTTCTCTGATTGGTTACTGTGATGAGAACAATGAGATGATATTGATATACGAGTATATGGAGAATGGAACGGTAAAGGGTCATCTTTACGGCTCGGGTCTTCCTAGCTTGACTTGGAAACAACGGCTTGAGATCTGTATTGGTGCGGCTAGAGGATTGCATTACCTTCACACGGGTGACTCTAAACCGGTTATTCACAGAGACGTGAAATCCGCAAACATATTGCTCGACGAGAACTTCATGGCTAAAGTTGCAGACTTTGGACTGTCTAAGACCGGACCTGAGCTCGATCAGACTCATGTGAGTACTGCTGTGAAAGGAAGTTTTGGGTATCTTGACCCTGAGTACTTCAGAAGACAACAGCTCACTGAGAAATCCGATGTTTACTCCTTCGGGGTTGTTCTCTTTGAGGTTCTCTGTGCTAGACCTGTTATAGACCCGACGCTTCCAAGAGAGATGGTAAATCTTGCAGAATGGGCGATGAAATGGCAGAAGAAAGGGCAATTGGATCAGATCATAGATCAGTCGCTTCGCGGAAACATCAGGCCCGATTCATTAAGGAAATTTGCGGAAACAGGTGAGAAATGTTTGGCTGATTACGGGGTTGATAGGCCGTCTATGGGAGATGTATTGTGGAATCTTGAATACGCTCTGCAGCTACAAGAAGCAGTCATCGATGGCGAACCAGAAGATAATAGCACGAATATGATTGGAGAATTACCTCCACAGATCAACAATTTCAGTCAGGGAGACACAAGTGTTAACATTCCAGGCACAGCAGGGCAATTTGAGCAATCGAGCATTGACGATCTCTCTGGTGTTTCCATGAGTAAAGTGTTCTCTCAGCTTGTGAAATCCGAGGGAAGATAGTGAGAGATTGGGCAATGCAATGCCCAGGAAAGCGAAAGATCTGATATTCTAAGAAAAACAGAACTAAGCAAAACATGTAACTGAGGAAGAGCAATACCATCTTTATCTGCTCGAGCTGTTCTTCTGCCTATTTTCATCAGTAATGAAACAAATAATTTACCAGTTTTCTCTTAGCTCTCTCTATATACCTTCTCCTGAGTTTGTATTTTCCTGCTGATTGATGTTCCATTTGAAGCGTTTTGATATTTGTTTGTTCTTTTTCTAAGAATGTTCTCCACTCTTGTTGTTTCAATTGTACTGTAAGTTTAGAAGGTAAAACTTAGTTCTTCATGTTCTTGTTTGGTTTGATTTTATTTGGTTTGGTTTGAGAACCGGTTTATTACATATTAATCTTTTTTGGGTTTTGTGTTCCAACAATACTGGTCCGGTTCCATTGGGTTGTTTCTTTGTTCCACTACGACCATGTCATGAGCCACTGTTTCTTCTCCAGTTCAGGTATATACTCTTTGTATTAGATTAGAGAAATAAACTCAATTTCAGTGAGAAGATAAACTATTCTTTGATTTGATGTTAGTAGAACAAATTCTTTATCGAAAATATGAAATCTCTAGAGACAATCAAAACATCAAGACTCCAGATTTTATTTTATTATTCTCACACTAATGATAATTTTGCTTCACTGATCAATATTGACACCCTTAGTAGAGGAAGTACAAAACAAACATTTCCATACGAGTCTGAAAACAAATGCTCTACACGAAGTCGTTTCCCTCTTCCTCGTACCTTTCTTCGCGGCGTCCCCGTTCTCTTTCTCTTCTTTTCTTGAGAAAGTGTAGCTTCTAAGGTACATTTGCCTACAAGATATGCTTTCCGCCGCCATCGTACGACGTTGGCTACCCTCGTTGCTGATTAACCGTATGAACTCCACTTCCACCATTGGCCACTTGTGAATTTTGGCATAGGTCCTCACTGTCTGGATGCAAATCGAGTTGGTTTTGATGTGTCCACAATCATCTATGCATTTGGAGGCCATGGCCACTTTTTTGGAGGATAGTGTGAAATGTTTGTTGTATGCTGTTGTGAACGTTGGGTTTAGCTTGAATATATATATATATATATATATATCTTTTTGAACTACATTATCCTTATATCATAAAAAAAACAAAAATTAATATACAGCAAACACCAAGTCAGAGAAAAAATATGAGAAGTTTTCTCAATCAACTTGACGCATCATGTTTTGTATATTTGTCAATTCTAAAAAAATTCCAAGTTTGTTTTCACTAAGAGGGTCTCTAAAATCCCTAAAACCTCTCCACATATCCCTCTTGCATTCTGAAAAATCTCTCTCTCTCGCTGACTTTCTTTTATTAATCTTGTTGGAATTTTCTCTTTGAAAAGTTATTTTTCTTAAACTTCTCTTTTTCTTATTAATTCTCTCTTTATTTTTTATCTTTGTTTGATCTTTATTTGATACATAAAACCTTAAGCCTAGAACTCTATTTATAGAATAGAGTTAGGATTCTAAACAATATAGTAAATTGCTATTTTCTAATGTTTGCTTTTTTCATGATTTCCCTTTTCTCCAATTTCATTTGTTGCTTGATTTTTCTTTTGCTTGTTTTTCCCTTTTCTTTTTTTTAATTTTCTTTTTTATTGATATTCCTTTTTCTTGTATAGAAAACGGATCTATTCCAACAAATCTATGGCTGTAACTGGTAATTTGATATCTGTGGAATTTTGAAGAATGGTGTGGAATTGGTTTAATAATACACCTATTAGACTTAGAGGATTTGTGAGGAATACTGTATGTGATATTCCACTATACCCACTTGACTTAATTTTTTTTTAGTTTTTCGTTACTATTACTTTCATCTTTTTGAATTTACATGTTAAAAAGAGAAGAAGATAATAAATCTTATTGATAATATTGCAGGAACTTATGGAGTCTATATACACAATACAATACGAGAACAAATCATATTACTAAAACTACTAAAATTATAAATGAATAAAATTTAAAATTTATTTAATAATTTTAGTAGTTAATAATAAAAAAATGATAAATTTTGCTAAACAAAAATATAAAACGAAAAATATTGATGAAATATTTACTAAAAAAAATTAATAAAAAAAATATTTTGTAAAATTTAATACATTTGTAATTTCGTCAAACATAATTTTTTTTTCAATATTTTCATAAGTTTAATTAATTTATTTATTTTCAAAAATTCCGCCAGATTCTACAAGATTCTGCTGTTACTATTTAAATTCAAAATTATTCCGCCAGATTCCGCAAAAAATCACTAAAAATTCTGCAAAATTCCTCTGGTTGATTTACACCCTATGTAAAAATTAAAATCGCACAAAAAAGAGGTAATATAATGTCAAATTTCTTTATCATCGTTTTCTGTCTGACTTAAATCACTATGATCTACTAAGTGGTGATCCTCACTTCTAACTCCGAACTAATTAAATACCTTATAGTCTTATACAATAGTATCACGTTAAACCTTAAAAACGATGGCGTTCCCAAAGAAACTTACTAACACGATACACGAACCTTATATGCATGCAGAGCATGCCCGTATACAATTATATTCAGGTAAAAAATTTGTTATTAAATGTAAAATTTAAGAATGATAATTTCCTATCTATGTTTTGTCATTGTTAAGCTATCACCTAATAATAAGCAGAAGGTAAGCTCGAAATGGTCAGAGCCTAATATGTTAGGAAGCGTTGAGGGTGAGAGCCAACAAAGGAAAAACTACCGATTTGGATATAAAAAATTGACTCGTTAATTTACATAGAATTCTATTTCGGATAGAAAAATATGTTACAACGTAGAACTTTATTTGAATTGTGGAAAGCTAGCTACTTTTACCATTGAACTTAATGCCTACGGCTTTAAGAATTTTTTTTTCCGCAACCATTCAAATCATTAAAATAAATATCGACCATTAATTATCCAATATAGTGATGTTCCACATTAAAAAAAAACAAAAAATCAAGCTCGAACAAACTGATCGAACCAACCAGTCGATTGATGAGAAAATTTTCTTTCTATGCAAATAAAAACTAACCAAACTAACAATCTAACTCATGATTCAATTGCAGCAAGTGATAGGGATCGAATTCACAGAGAAGGCAAAGACCTAAAATACTTAACCAAAGAGTATTTCGGTTAATCTAAAGCATCAAAAGGAGTTTGGATAAGTTACTCTAAACTAATCAGAAATGTAACAATACTGAGAATGCACAAAACAGAGATATAAAGATGTATGCAAGATAATGAGAGATATCAAGCATCAGATTAGCAATCGACGAGAATCAACAGATTGCGGCTAACAAAACCAGGGTCTTTAACCGATAAGCACAACTCTTAAGCATGGGGCACGAATAAAGGTCATCCCACTTTCGTGATGCTACTAACCACTATGTCGAGTACACACATCTAATGAGCTTTCACTACTAGATATAAGTACTCTCCAAGCTTAAAGATCAAGCTCCAATAAGCTCACTTAGCTCCTCTACTCACTTTCATGGTCAAAGGATCACTAAGCCGAACAAAAGGTCGGTCCGGCATTCCGCTGGCATTCCGTCAAACACCTTTCGGGCAGTGGAATGCCTCAAGACGACATTCAAGACTGGAGCCAAGAACCAAGCTTTATCCACAACCTAAGCTCGAGAAACTCAATACGATTAAGTTAGCCGTTTATCTAAAGCTTCTACATCTGCTAACCCGACGCTCGACAAGCTAACTACTCACACATGGCAATGGGAAAGCCATGATTGAGCTCTAGTGAGGTACGAATGATGCAATGTAAAGGCAAGTACGATTAACAATTAAAGATTGAAACTTTAACCTAAAGACTGAAACTTTATAACAAAAATAATTTAGAACATCAATGATCCGATTCTCTAAGGGTCGATTACAACTAAAGCGTAAATGGAAAGGTTAAAAACATAAAAAGGAAAGAACATATTTATAACCCTAATAACAGTACCCGGGTCGACCCGAAACATAAATGGATCATCAAGTTCGAGTCAACAGTCGACCCGGAAAAGTCAACAAAATGCATTAAATATCGGTCACTCCATATCAGGGAAGTGACCGATTTCTGTTGCGCCTCTAGGGCGTCCAGCAGCTCTCGTCTCGCAACACCAGCTCCTCAATGGGCGCAGTACTCCTCATCAGTGGGTGCCAATATCAGGGGATATCGGTTTCTCCTGCTTATTCTTCAGCCGGTTTGATGCGCCTGGTCCAACGGTCAGAGAGTCTTGATGCTCCATCATAACAAGGGGATAACCTTGGACATTTATGCGCAGATTTGAGGGCACTACAATCCTGATTCTCACCCAAGTGTATGAACTTCAATAGATTGGTTGAGACTCCATCCTTCCACTACTCCAGGTACTTTTCACCGATGATTCCTGATGATTCAAGACTGATTCCTGCAACCTCTGCTCCCTATTTTGCTCCAGAACCTTGCAATCCTTTTGCACATCCACTCCTCTGTACTTCACTCCAATCGTCAAGGCTCTAGTAAGTCGGATAACTCTAATTAAGCAAAAGTACTACCTGAAAAAGGGTAAAAGAAGAGAAATATGTACAATCCTAACCTAGGACTCTAAAATGCAAATCTGAACTAACCTAGAGCTAAAGGATGCCTAAATGATGCAGAATGATGCTAAACAGAGGATAAAGGTATGCAAATATGTACACTTATAATGCAAATATATAGATATATCAACTCCCCCAGACTTGCCTTTTGCCTGTCCTCAAGCAAACATCAAGGCAGGACAGGAAGAGAGGTTTGAAAACAGAGGTTTATTTCCAAAGAACAAAATGCTAATGCAGGATAATACGACTCAGTGCAGATGATGAACCTAACTACTCATTCAAACTTTTCACATTCATCGCTACTTTAATCTTTTGCCTCCAGATTCAATGTCAAGTTGATGATAGTCCTTTTTCGGGTTTTATAAGATTAAAACCTAGGGTTCACTAATTCGAATGCAGAATAGTGAGGTTCGTTCAAAGGGACCAGCAATACACTCTAATATTTTGATATACAATTTCAGCTAAGCGATCAAAAGAGGTTTAATTGTCACGATTAACCAAAGCAAATAAGAGTAAAATTCGGTTGAAAATAATAGAAGGAAAGAGTTAGGTCAAGGAATATCTCAGGGATTAGGACATCAAAACCAAGCAATTATTCAGGTTCTCAAGTTATGAACTAATCTAGAAGTCAACCATAGATTCAAGAGGACCCACTGTCGGGGCATCAACTACTTCAACAAAAATCTAACACCCTAAACTGTCGTTTGAGGTTACAAAGAATGAAGAGCATTAAACGATTTGGGTTGATTTGTTCACGAGTTGCTTTAACTTCAACTTTCATTGGCTAAAGACAACTCGCCCACCTAGGTCAATTCCAGCAATCTACAACACTTTTGATGAGTAGATTCAACCTAAAATCAAAGGCTAGGTGATCAAGTTAACCTAGGCAATACGATCGACTCTAGGTGGAGATATCGAATGATGTTCAAAACCTATCTATGCTTAGTTATGATTCTCTAATCCCATCGAAACCCCTCAACCTAACAAGTGGATTACTCGCACATATTCAAGAGAACAACAGCAGCAAGTGATAAGAGAAAATTCATTTAATCAAAGTAAAGAGATTAGGGTTTAGGAAAATTTCAACAAAAACGTGAAAGACAAATCTTCAAACAAGTATTTGAATCTCTCTCGTGAATCTCTGTTGCGTTGTTGCTGTGTTGCTTCTGCGTGATTCCCCTTGAAAAGATCCAGGGAAAAACCTATTTAAAGGCCCACGGCGGCTGGCCCAAAGATAGGGTGCAAAATTAGGTTTAGTGAATATTTCCTTAAGTTGATCTTCTGGAGAGCAGGTGCTCCCTTTCCTGGGGCAGGTGCTATTTTCTAGGCAGAAACTTCAAAAGATCCATATTTCCTCCTTTTCCCCCAAGTCCAGTCCGCAAGCTCCAATCTTTGTTTCCAGCAACTTTTATACCTAGAATGACTCGAAAGAGAACGATAGACTCGATAAAATCCTACAAAACAAAGGTTAGAATGCGCCAAAAGCGCGTTATATCAATTCCCCCAGACTTAGATCTTTGTTTGTCCTCAAACAAATTCAAGTCCAAGTGAAGGAGAAAGGTTTTAGAAAACGCGGGAACTCAGCTTCTCTTTTGGAACGTTTAATGACCATTAAATTTGTAATCCACATACTGCAAGTACAAATTTCAATCGAACCACCATGTACTTATCCGTAAACTATTTCAGCCTCCCAAATTCATCACAAGATTTCGCAACACTTTCCACAACTCATCATCGCTAGCCTCATTGATAATCTCAGTGCCAAGAACCTTCTAGATTCATTCCCGTACAATACCATGACATATCCCCAATACAACTACAACCTGTTGGTACTCTTTCTCTTCCCCATACTTGTTTTGGTCTCATAACGGGACTCACTACTATTGTTCCTTGTGAGGAGACAGGGTCGTGAGGATTTTTTTTTTTTTTTCGTTACGGTTTTAGAATAGCATTCACTACTGTTGTTCCTTGTGAGGAGACAGGGTCGTGAAGACTCACTACTGTTGTTCCTTGTGAGGAGACAAGATCGTGAGGATCTTTGCACTATTCTTAATTTTATTCAATCTTGGAACAGGGGAGAAGAACACCGATACTTTTCAAACAAGGTGCATCTATCAGGTACGAACGAGGAATCAAGCTCTATAGACACCAATCATTCCAATGAAGGTGCAATTAGCTCAAGCTTAGTGGACCTTGTTGGAAATATGAGACGTCTCTAGTTAACTAGTCAACCTTTGGATTTTCTATTAGTTGGATCTGAATTCAATCTGCAATAATGGTCACTTAGATAAATAGTCAATAAATAAAGAGAAAAATTACATCATAGTTTCCTAACCATAATACTCTTGACTCAATAAAAGGACGTGGACTGACTCAATTGGACATAATAAGAAAAAGAAAATAACCAAAAGAAACGATATTAGTAGCAACTCCCGCCATACTTACTTCACACCGTCTCGGTGTGAGAATAAGAAAAGAGAGAGTGAAAAAAAATAAAATCATAAGAAAAAGCATAAAATAAAATTGTTTGTGATGAATACACATTGGACTAACCTCTTGGTGGGCCTAAATCCGAATTTCAAAATTTTACCCTGGAGAGCAGGTGCTCCTTTTCTGGGTAGCGGATCGATGTGCAGGTCAATCCTGAGGTTGACCGCTGAAATGGCTTTTTGCCTCATCACCTTGGATCGATCGATCTGACAGAGAGGATCGATCGATCTACCTCGTGTATTCCAATTTTTTTTTTTTTTTTTTGAAAAACCTGAAAAATTAACATTTAAACCCAAAGTTAGTAACAAAAGAAATCAAATTCAAAAAGTTAGAAAACGTACTGGTGGGTTGCCTCCCACCAAGCGCTTGGTTTAAGTCACTAGCTTGACTTTGGTGCCATGCATGAACCAGGTTGGACGTGAGAGCTTGCTCCAAAACAAGCTCCACAATCAGACATCCTCATGTTCAAACCTTTGCACTTCAACTTGTATTCGACCAAGTTTCCATCACATCCTTGAGGGATCAAAGTCATTTTAGGATCACCCTTGATCCTTTTGCACTGTCCTTTTCCCTGCACCTTCGCCTTCTCCCTAAGTTTCTTGGTGATATGAGGATGATTTCCATCTAAAACTTCATTGATCTTACTCTTATCACCAAGATCTTTCACAATATCAACTGACAACTCCTCTCTATCTACTGCTGAGATGCAAGAGGCGTGTGTGGTGGTTCTTTTGGGAATGGTTTTGTAGAAAACCTTTTTGTTGACCTTGGAAAAGGAGACTCGCTTATTAGGTATATCAATGATTGCACCCACTGTAGCCATGAACGGTCTCCCAAGAAGCAAAGACATATCATAACCTTCTCTCATCTCCACAACCTGAAAATCAGTTTGAACTAGGCAATCCCCTATTTGGACAGGTAAATCGTGAATGATGTCGTACGATGTTGTTGTGGAGAAGTTTGCAAATCTAAGAGTCATATGACTAGGTTTTACCTCAGCAATTTTCAACTTCTCTGCAATAGCCTTTGACATAAGATTCACACTAGACCCATAATCACAAAGAGCTTCTTCAAATTCAACTCTTTCAATGGAGCATGGAACAAAAAATTTTCCAGGGTCTTCAACCTTAGGCAATACTCTCAATGGTGGTAGTGTACTCCTTGCTTCTGCAAAGATTGCCTTAATCTCTTCTTGAGTTTCTCTACAGTTCCAAAAGAAATCATGTATTGGACGATTTTCCAAGGCCTCTTCAAAGGAGATTTCTTTAGGAATCCTTCTCACCATCTTCTTGAAACTATCTAGTTTCTTTGCACTGATGGGATCCCTCTGATCTCTAGGTGGAACTGGGTAAGGAACCTTAGGAGTGTAAACCCTCGCTGGAGGATTTTCTGCAGGTTTGGTTGGAGCACGCTGTTGGAGCAAGTGCTCCGACAAAGAGTTAGGGTGCTCCATAACTTTTTCTGAGGCTATAACGTTTTTTACTGCAGAATTCAGTATCCTCCCACTTCTCATCTCAACTGCATTGACATATCCATTCCTAGGATTCACCTCTGCTTTCCCAGGAGGAATTCCTGATGTCTCAGCAGTTTGAGCAACCTGAATTTCAAACTTCTTCACATGAGTGCAAACAGCTTCAAACTTACTATTGAGATCATTGTACATGCTGTCCACCTTGACATTGATCTCATTAGTAGATTTCTGCTGGTTGAGTAAAACCAATTGCATAAGGGACTTCAGCTCGTCTTGAGAGTTAGACGCATGAGCTTGAAAGCTCTGATTCTGCACATAGTCTCCACCCACATAGTTTACCTCAGCATACTGCTCATCTCTTTTGTTCTCACAAAGCTGGACACTTCTCTGATTTCTCTTCAACAACAGGTTCACTTTCGCTGTCAGCTCATCAATCTTCTTTGACTCAACACTGCTGACATATATAGGCTCATCATACTCATGGCAGCGATTTCTGGAACTTGCAGCCAAGTTCTCTATCAATTGTATGCTTCTTCCCCGGTCCTGGTCATAAAATTCCCATTGCTAGCAGAATTGAGAGTATTCCTGTAATTTCAATTGACTCCATCATAGAAGATACCCAGCAAGTTCTCATCGGTAAACCCATGTTGTGGACATTCTCTCTTGTACTCTTTGAACCGTTCCCATGCCTCACAAAAGGACTCTCCTGGATGTTGCTGGAAAGAGGAGATCTTGTTCCTTAGACTCGCGGTTTTGGACTTGGTGTAGAAGTGGTTCAAAAACGCAGCTCTACATTGTGTCCAGGTCGTGATGGATCCAGGTGGTAGAGAATTGAGCCACCGTGAAGCTTTGCCCGCGAGTGAGAAGGGAAAAAGTTTACACTTCAAGAAGTCCGGGTTCAGCCCATTAGAACTCATCGTGGAGCAGATCTCCTCAAAGTTTTCAATATGGTCCATCGGAATTTCCGGAGGCAGCCCGTGGAACAAGTGTTGCTTAACCAGCGATATCATCTGAGGCTTGATCTCATAATCTTGCCTCTCAACAGCTGGGGAACTATAGCAGCCCGGTTTCGGTAGAAAGCATGGGGATTGTCCATATCCCCAATGGCACGATGCTGCTGTGGTTTTTGCTGCTGTTGCAACTGCTGCATTTGTTGTTCTAGCCTCCGAATAGCAGCAGTTACATGACCATCTACAGCTCGGTTGTCGGTTTCGTCGCCCATGTTGGCTGGATTCGACTTTTTTTTGTTTTTTTTTTTCTGCTCGTTCTACCCTTGATAACTCTTGATTGTTGAGTGTGAGAAGGTTTTGAGAACCTTGGTTACACCTAAAATACACACAAGAGAAGAAAAGAAGAACAAGTTAATAAATCTTAGACTAAAAACGTATAGTAAAATTAGAGGTATCGAGTTGGTCCCCCGGCAACGGCGCCAATTTGATGATAGTCCTTTTTCGGGTTTTATAAGATTAAAACCTAGGGTTCACTAATTCGAATGCAGAATAGTGAGGTTCGTTCAAAGGGACCAGCAATACACTCTAATCTTTTGAGATACAATTTCAGCTAAGCGATCAAAAGAGGTTTAATTGTCACGATTAACCAAAGCAAATAAGAGTAAAATTCGGTTGAAAACAATAGAAGGAAAGAGTTAGGTCAATGAATATCTCAGGGATTAAGACATTAAAACCAAGCAATTATTCAGGTTATCAAGTTATGAACCAATCTAGAACTCAACCATAGATTCAAGAGGACCCACTGTCGTGGCGTCAACTACTTCAACAAATAATCTAACACCCTAAAATGTCGTTTGAGGTTACAAAGAATGAAGAGCATTAAATGATTTGGGTTGATTTGTTCACGAGTTGCTTTAACTTCAACTTTCGTTGGCTAAAGACAACTCGCCCACCTAGGTCAATTCCAGCAATCTACAACACTTTTGATGAGTAGATTCAACCTAAAATCAGAGGCTAGGTGATCAAGTTAACCTAGGCAATACGATCGACTATAGGTGGAGATATCGAATGATGTTCAAAACCTATCTATGCTTAGTTATTATTCTCTAATCCCATCGAAACCCCTCAACCTAACAAGTGGATTACTCGCACATATTCAAGAGAACAACAGCAGCAAGTGATAAGAGAAAATTCATTGAATCAAAGTAAAGAGATTAGGGTTTAGGAAAACTTCAACAAAAACGTGAAAGACAAATCTTCAAACAAGTATTCGAATCTCTCTCTCTCTCTCTCTCTCTCGTGAATCTCTGTTGCGTTGTTACTGTGTTGCTGCTGCGTGATTCCCCTTGAAAAGATCCAGGGAAAAACCTATTTAAAGGCCCACGGCGGCTGGCCCAAAGATAGCGTTGCAAAATTAGGTTTAGTGAATATTTCCTTAAGTTGATCTTCTGGAGAGCAGGTGCTCCCTTTCCTAGGGCAGGTGCTCCTTTCTGGGCAGAAACTTCAAAAGATCCATATTTCCTCCTTTTCCCCCAAGTCCAGTCCGCAAGCTCCAATCTTTGTTTCCAGCAACTTTTATACCTAGAATGACTCGAAAGAGAACGATAGACTCGATAAAATCCTACAAAACAAAGGTTAGAATGCGCCAAAAGCGCGTTATATCACAAGTGACTAAATGTATCATATCCACCAATTCCCTACATTCATTAAGATCATTTAACCGTGTGGTCTCACAAATGGGAGATTGACCTAGTCCAATCGGCTTGGTAAGAGAAAATGTTTAATGTGAAAGAGAATGGGGCTCAAAATATTTCAGTGACTTATCTCAAAGAATCAAGCACATGTCATTACATAAAAGCAGTGGAGAAGGGAAATAATTTATGCATACAAGATGCATTCTTCCATATTCTACCCAACCCATTTCTTTTGTGACCCTCTCATCCTCACTCTATCTTTCAACAATATTCTTTTCAATTCCTGGAAATGATCTAGGGGATTCTTTTAATATTCAGACATCTACTTTCTCTTTCACACTCATTTTTATTTTGGATTCCTCTGTCATTAGTACGAGCTTTTTATTTAGCTTTTAGATTAAGAGTAGTGCTTCTTTTTATTTACTTCTCTCTCTAGACATCCCTTTCATTTTTCTTAACCATTTTGATTACTTTTTCATTCTCACATAACCATCTTTTCGGTTCTTTTATTTTCTTACCAAACTCTCACACCCATATGTATTAACTACCCATCCCAGAACCACCTTTAAACTGGTGAAGTAACAAGAATCACTTAACCCACCTAGACTAGCCGGTGTGACTACTAATAATGGAAGAATGGAACTTGTCGTCTCCATCTCAAAAGATTTTATGCATGAGGTGCAGACAGAAAATGTCTCACTCAACAAACATATGATGGTTTCAAAGAAAGGTCAGGGTAATGCAGGGAGTGGTACCATCCTCATTCAAATTATGTACTTGAATCGGGATGGCCATTCAAACCATTAGAGAGTGGTACAAAGGGATAAGATGGTTTGAATGTGTATATACTAACCATGGTTAAGGTCAAAAATCCCATAAGCGAGATAATTAAAATTCAATTATGGTCAAATCAGGGTGGAATTGACATCAAATCAAGCAAGTAATCAACATGACTTAGAGAATCTGGAGCGAAGAGATCAGAGATATGAAAAAGCAAAAACTTTCACGGTTCATCAAGCAAGAGAGAAGCATTATCAAGACATTCGCATGATGTGCTATGTACTGAAACCTCTTATGCAATATAAATGATAATGCAGTCCTAATATGCTCTGGACTCAATCTTATATGAAAAAGAAACAAAAAGATGCAGATGAAATGAGGCTATATGCATGTTCTTTCTGTTTTTGAAAAAATTTAATGCAAAAATGGATGCAATGCAAGGAAATGTAGAAAATACTGGACACTATACAAATATGCAAAGAAGAAAGGGACAAAAGAAACAAATGTGCATTAGTGATAATTAGTGTGTGTGTGTGTGTCCTTTAACTCTCCCAGACTTGTCTCTCACTGTCCCAGTGAGGCAGAGCAGAGAAAGGAGATGAGAGGGACACAACAACACACACACTAATGAGAAAAACAGAAATAAAGAGAAGCTAAAGGAAAAAGAAAGAAAAACTAAGCTATATACAAAGGTAGATGGTACCTTTTAGTTGTATTGGAGAGGGATGGCGGATGTTGAAGCCGGAGTGTAGTCAGGAGGGTAAGTAAGACGCAGCAGGTCTTCTGCTGCGTTATTGGATTCTTTGTCCATTGTAAAAGCTGGTGAGATACCCAGCTTCTCGTCAATGACCTTCAGACGCACATCATTCCTTATGTTGATTATTTGTTGGATCAGATAAGCGGAGTGGAGGAACTTCTCCTTGAAGCCACGAGGTTCAAATGGAAAGTCAGGTATGTTCAGAGAGTACGGGTCAGGCATAGGTTGACATTTCTCTGATGTCCTCTTCTGTGACTTGGGTGGTGGACATTCCATGAGCTGATGATCAAAGAAGATATTATTCGGGTGATCAAAGGTGGTGAGCTGCTTGTTCGGGAGCCAGAGGGAGAAGAACTTGTTTGGATATGACCTAAAGATATACTCGAAGTGTTCCCCTACTTCATCATGCAGCCTCCGCAAGATCATATATTTGCTCAGATAATCCTCCCAAACGTAGTCTATTCTACTATCATAGTCGCACCTGCTCAAATCAGCATTGGCGGCGGAGAAAATATGATGAAGAATAGTGATGTAGTAAAAGTCAGGGTTTGGGGTATTCTTGGCCCATGGCCTGACCCTGTTTAACTCCCTAAGGAAGACGCATCCCAAGTTGACATCACTAAAGTCGGAGGTAAAACGCTCTCCATTCTTCTTCTTGATGAAACCTTTAACTCCTTGAAACAAGAGGGCCAACTCATCGACCTTAACTTGGTTGGTGTCATATCTTGCAAAGATTGTGTTGCCTAGCAACTTCTGAGCAATTCTGAGTACATGAGTTTTTATCAGAGTGCCCTTAGTAGCACCATCTTTGTAAGGTCTACTGCCAATCAAGGCCAAAAAAATCAGCAGCTTCATGGAAGATTGGAAAATCATACAAAGGACCATCATTGAAATTGTAAGCTTTGCAGATTTCAGAGAAAAAAGAGTGTATGTAGCTGTTCTTCAATCTTGAATGTGAGCCGGCCTTGACTTGGTTTCTTTTCTTTTGGCCTGGTGTAGCGAAATTCCATTGTAGCAAAGAATTTCTTCACAGCTGACTTGTTATGAAATTCTTGATAATTGAAGAAAAACTCTAGTCCCATGTTCTTCATCAATATCTCCAAGTCTTCATAAAGCCCTAAATTTTTCATAAACCTGTGGTGGACAAGTTTAGATGGGAGAACCTTTACTCGGGCAAGTCTGGAGTACTCATCTTTTTCCTCGTCTGTCCAGGCCCGCATAATTTCTGATGGTAATTCTTCAGGTTCAACAGAGCTGTCCGACTGAGGCTCTAGTGCTTTTCTCTTCCTGGTCCTCTGCCGGAGAGGTTCTTTCTCTTGTTGAGTGGATGCGTCTCTTATTGTATGCGCTGATTTCCTTTTTAAAGATTTTTTCAATGACGGTCCATCAGAATGCTTTCCTTTTGATGCTCCAACCTTGTTTGATCTGCGCTTATCAGTCATTTTAGTGCTCTGATACACCCTGAAGAAATAGCAAGAAGTATGTGAATTTGAATGGGAAACCCATACTTTAAATAACTTGAATCGTATGCCAGCGGCGAGATGAAAATGTCAGATTCAATTATCAAAACTTTAGGTTATCGGTGGATCCGAGGTTGTGAGCTGAGGGATTTCCGTAGACTGAGAATAAAAGAAGGGAGAGATGAAAGTAAGGGTAGAAAACGCGGGCTAGGACCGTAAAATTACACCAGAAATTCAGCATGAGATAACCGAAACAAACCGGGACAAAGTAAGTAAACTAAGAGTTACAGTAAAACCTGATTTATTGGAGAAGCTTCTGCAAGTATTCGGTTTCGTGTGGTTGGAGCCTGGATTGATTTAGTATGATATTGTTACACACCGATTTCATACTATCGGTTTAGTTCCCTTTTTAGTAACGTAGCCAATCGGTTAGACTTGTCGGTCAGAACCGATGACCATTGCAAAGTCGTACCCCTGTCTAATTTCCCTCCTCATTCTCTCCGATTTTGCCTCGAAATTCTTGTAAAGTCTGCTGCTGGAGCATGGTAAAAAGGAGATAATTTGGAAAACAAAGCATAAACTTAAATAACTGAAATAAAGAGATATGTACAAAAGGATAGTCATGAGATTGCCTCTCAAGTGCGCTTGTTTTATGTCACTAAGCTTGACATTGTTGTTCCTTTTTAGTTGGAGGAAGGTGGAAGACCTTTCTTTACCCTTGGTCCCTAATCATTCATTGCAATGGCGATGTGAGCTGAGCCATATCCGACCAGGTTCTCTAGGAGATTCTGCATCATGAATAGAGGGATGTTTGGCGCTTCATCTTGATGGGTCTTGTTCTCAGAGGAGTCACGTATCACTGGACAGTAGTAAAGGATTCAAAGAAGCTTCAATAGAAGTTTGTGAGGATCATGTGCCTTCATCATCATAGAATTTTCCTTTCCCCTTTTCAACTGAGCTCTTTACCTTATCCTGAACATAGCCGGTAAGCGGGCCGCCATAGTCATCCGTAGCAGCCTTGGTCTTCTTCTTTACTGATGGAGCAGTGGTGATGTTATAGGTAACAAGAGCATCCACATTGGTGAGCGTTACCTTCAAATTCTTCAGGTCCATAACAGCATCCACAGTCTTCAAGAAAGGCATTCCAAGGATTAAGAGTAAGTGCTTATCCACTTCCATCTGTACCACTACGAAATATGTGGGGACAAAAGTGTCTCCAACCCTTAGGGGGTACCCTTCAATAATTCCCAGAGAATCCACTGAACTGGAGTCTGCCATAGTGATGGAATAGACCCGCTTTTTCACTTCCTTGATACCCAGTTTTCTCACCATGAAGAGGGAGATCAGGTTAATGCTTGACCCTGTGTCACATAGCCCATTTTCATGGAATTCTCCAAGGGAACAAGGCAGAATGAATATCCCTGGATTAACTTTCTTAGGTAATGTCTTAAGGGCAGACACTTTCTTCATCATATCAGCATATGTTCCTACGGTGTCCTTGAGCTCCTGCTGATATTCCAGAACGGTGTTAATGAATCTCTGTTCCACGGTGTCTCTGGATGAGACAGCCCTCCCCTGGAGTGGTACCAAGAGATCATTCATCATCTTGTAAACGGCTGGAAATGCTTCTTCAAAGCTAACCTTCTTGTCAGTCAAAACAAGTTCTTCAGAGCATTTTTCTTCATTTTGTTTAGTTGAAAGTATTTCACAAGTATCCATTCATCATTAGATTCTTCCTCTTGCAGGGATCTCTCCATACTCTCTTCACTGCACCATCCTCAGAGAATGTGACATTACATGTCTCCTTAGGATTTGCTTCACACTTTCCCGGGAGTGTGCCTGGTGTCCTTTGAGAGGAGGATGCAACTTGAGCAATGCGGTTGTCCAATGACTTGAACTGAGAGTTCAAAGTCTCAAACTTTGTTAGGAGGTCAGTGTACCCTCCATCAACATGTTGCTTCAGCTACATAACTTTCTTGTTGATCTCTTGTTGTGTCTTGGACTGACCATCCATAATCTGCTGTAAGACTCCCTTGAGGTCAAAGCCTGGTGAGACTTGAGGACCAGGGGTAGGGTATTGCTGATTTGCACCTTGTTGCGGCCGGAATCCAGAGTCGGCATTGGGCGCAAAATGGCCTCTCAGCTGATATCCCTAAGAGTAGTTGTTGAAGGGCCGAGGTTGAAATCCCTGGCCTTGAGGTCTCTGCTGAGGGGGATAGACTTGATCCTGCGGATTCGCCACATTGGTACTGCGGTAAGAAAGGTTGTTGTTGTGGTAGTTCAGTTTGAAATTCTTGAACTGATACCCTTGGTTCCCAACATAGTTAACTTCTTCTTGCTGTTCAAAGTAGACCTCAGCATACTCTTCTTGGTAGCTAGCAGGAAAGCCATCAATCTCTCCCACAAAATGAACTCCCTTTTGGTTATCCATCAACACTATACCCATCCTATCCAACATCTCATTAAGCTCTTTTAGCTTGTGGTCACTGTTGTTGTCAGCAGAAGGGAAGTTTCTATCATAATCACCCCCATAACGAGCATCACTTTGTGCAAGATTCTCTATGAGCTGCTCTGCCTGATTCTCATTCAAACCGCTGAAGTTTCCATAGCTGGCAGTATCTAGAAGAGTGCTTGTATTCTTGTTTACTCCTCTGTAGAAGATGCCCAAAAGATTGTCCTTGGGAATGCCATGATGAGGGTAACTCCTGGTGTATCCTTTCAAGCGTTCCCAGGCATCACTCAATGACTCTTGACTCCCTTTCCTGAAGGAATTGATGTCACTTCTGAACCGAGCTGTCTTCTGCTGTGGAAAGAACTTGCTCAGAAACTCCTTCTTGCAAAACTCCCAAGTGTTGACAAATTCATAAGGGATGTTATGCTCCCATTGAGAAGCTTTGTTGCCTAAGGAGAAAGGGAACAAGATCATTCTGATGGTGTCGTCAGGAACTCCATTCATCTTGATTGTCCTGCAGAGCTCTCGTGTCGCGACACCAGCCCCTCGATGGGCGCAGTATTTCGGTCTTCCTTATCAGTGGGTGCCGATATCAGGGGATATCGGTTTCTTATGCTTATTCTTCAGCCGGTTTGATGTGCCTGGTCCAACGGTCGGAGAGTCTTGATGCTCCATCATAACAAGGGGATAACCTGGGACATTTGTGCGCAGATTTGAGGGCACTGCAGTCCTTCCACTACTCTAGGTGCTTTTCACCGGTGATTCCTAATGATTCAAGACTAATTCATGCAACCTTTGCTCCCTGTTTTGCTCTAGAACCTTGCAATCCTTCTGCACATCCACTCCTCTGTACTCCACTCCAATCCTCAAGGCTCTAGTAAGCCGGATAACTCCAATTAGACACAAGTACCACCTGAAAAAGGGTAAAAGAAGAGAAACATGTACAATCCTAACCTAGGACTCTAAAATACAAATATGAACTAAACTAGAGCTAAATGATGCCTAAATGATGCAGAATGATGCTAAACAGAGGATAAAGGTATGCAAATATGTACACAGATAATGCAAATATATAGATATATCATCGATCTTATTGTTCAGAGAGTGTGGGATCAATGATGATGAAAAACTTGAGAAATGAACGGAGCTCACCAAAAGTACTATTGGTAACGGAAAAAGTGAGCCACACTCAGGACCGGTTCTTAAATTTTGGAATACAAAATAAAAAATTAAAACCCTAAAAAATATATATAAAAAAAGTATATGTTAAAAAACATATTAGTTTCTCAAATAAAATACAATACCATACATGAAAGATTACCAAAGTTTATCGATTTTGGAATATAATTCACGAAAATAGAAATAAAATAGTTAAAACAATGAAAACAATCCACGAAACATTTTGAAATCTTATTGATTTCGTGGGTTGAAGCATTTAGGAAAATTAAGAATAATAGTTATTCACTAGGGGTGGACATTCGGGTAACCATTCGGATACTTCGGATATCCGAGCTTAATTCAAAATATGTTTAGATTAATTTATGTTTCGGATATTTCGGATATCCGTTCGGTTTTCGGTCTGGTTCGATTTTGGTTTCGGTTTTTGGTTTTAGAAATATAATACCCACTCGGGAATTTTAGAAAATTGGGTTCGATTAGAGTAATTTTGAGCTGGGTGCGATTCGATTTTTCAGTTTCAGATATTTTGTCCACTACTGCTACTCACTATTTTTATTTATTTTCCACTTTGAAACAAATTAAAGGAAACTCATATTTATTTATTCTTTTGGTTTTTCTTATATACATGAACCCCACAAATTTCTTCTCACACGCAAAAAACTAATCCTCTATATATTAGTAGTTGGTAACATATTAGTAGACAGAAGTCAGCTGAATTAACAAAATGAGACACCATTTGACAAAACTGAATGTGGAGGAAAAATTAGAAAAAGACAAAATGAGCTGAATATATATAAATAATGTTATAAAAATAGTAGAAATATTTATTATTTTGATAAATATAAATAAAGGCGAAAAATTTATACCCGGTGGGAATAGTATACTGAGAAAATAAGAGAGAGCAAAAAGAGATTATGTTTTTCTTGTTATTCGTATGAATGTTGTAAATTTACAATCGATCGAATCTCTTTATATAGACAATGAAAAGTAAGTTACTGTGCATGCATAGTGACAGTGGGCTCCACATAAATAATAAACTGCACGCATCTTTTGACTCTGAATCATTCTTCTCGAAGCCACTTTTATTGACTATTATAACACTCCCCCTTGGAGACCAATTGTCACTATGTTTCTTGCGTCGTGTCATCTGTTGCCTCGTTAAAAACCTTTCTAGGAAAACCCATTGGGAAAAACCATAGAAGGATAAAAAGAGTGCAACTACGCAAGCTCCCCCTCGAGGGATCATGAGTCATCTTGTAAATCTCGTTGATGACGCATTCCAATGTTATGGACATGTTTCCTGAACGTAGTGGTAGGGAGCGACTTTGTGAAGAGATCAGCAGCATTGTCGCATGATCGAATATACTTGACTTCAATGTCTTTAGCCTTCTCAAGTTCCTGAGTGTATGAAAAAAACTTTGGAGGGATATGTTTGGTTCTATCACTTTTGATATATCCTTCCTTTGTTTGAGCGACACATGCAGCATTATCTTCATATAAAACGGTTGGCTCCGTATTTTCGTGGATCCCACTGCTTGATTTGATGTGTTGGCTTATTGATCTCAACCATACACATTCTCTACTTGCCTCATGGAGTGCAATGATTTCAGCATGGTTTGAAGAAGTTGCCACAAGCGTCTGTTTCTGAGAACGCCAAGATATAGCAGTGCCTCCGATCGTGAAAATGTATCCAGTTTGTGATCGGGCTTTATGTGGATCTGATAAATATCCTGCATCTGCAAAACCAACTATTTTGCCATTTGAATTTTTTAGGATAAAACAATCCTAAATCAATCGTCCCTTGAAGATATCGGAAAATATGTTTAATCCCATTCCAATGTCTTCGGGTAGGGGACGAGCTAAATCTTGCCAAAAGATTAACAGCAAATGATATATCAGGTCGAGTACAATTTGCAAGATACATGAGTGCTCCGATTGCACTTAGATACGGTACTTCAGGACCAAGTATCTCCTCATTTTCCTCATGTGGTCGAAATGGATCATTTTCGACATTTAGTGATCTAACGACCATGGGAGTACTCAATGGATTTGCCTTATCCATGTTGAATCGTTTTAGTACTCTTTTGGTATATGTGGATTGATGCACAAATATACCCTTTTGAGAATGCTCAATTTGTAGGCCAAGACAGTACTTCGTCTGCCCGAGATCTTTCATCTCAAATTCTCCTTTTAAATAATTTGAGGCCTTTTGTATTTCCCCTTGGGTTCCTATTATGTTTAGATCATCAACATACACCGCGATAATCACAAATCCGGATGTTGTTTTCTTGATGAAAACACATGGGCATAAAGGATCATTTACATATCCTTCTTTTGTTAGATGCTCACTGAGACGGTTGTACCACATGCGTCCAGATTGCTTTAACCCATATAATGATCTTTGCAATTTTATTGCACATAACTCTTTAGGTTTGGAACTTAATGCTTCTGGCATTTTAAACCCATCTGGAATTCTCATATAAATATCAGTATCTAATGATCCATATAAATATGCTGTAACAACATCCATGAGACGCATCTCTAGATTTTCGTTAGCCGCTAGACTCATTAAGAATCTAAACGTGATTGCATCCATAACGGGGGAATATGTTTCCTCATAATTGATCCCAGGTCTTTGAGAAAATCCTTGAGCAACAAGGCGAGCTTTATATCTCATAATTTCATTTTTCTCATTTCGTTTTCAAATGAAGACCCATTTGTATCCAACCGGTCTCACATCTTTGGGTGTGAGTGTAATAGGTCCGAATACATTTCGTTTATTCAGCGAATCAAATTCAGCTTGTATAGCATCTTTCCATTTCATCCAATCTTGTCTGTTTTGACATTCATATACAGACATTGGTTCTGGATCATCGTTTTCCTCATTTATTTCCTTTGCCACAAGGTATGAGAAAACGTCATCGACTACATTCATTTCAGTACGATTCCATATCTTTCCATTATGAATGTAGTTTATAGAGATCTCATGATTTCCTTCATGAAGCTCTGTATTGTCGTTAGACTCATGATTCGTTTCATCCAAAATACTTTCAGTAATTTTGGGATCATTATGCTTCTCAGCTTCCCTTCGTTTTCTAGGATTTTTATCCTTAGAACCAACGGGTCTACCACGCTTCAAGCGGGTTCTAGACTCACGTGTATTATCTGCTCTTTCATGTTCATTTGGTATCTCAATTCGAGCAGGAGCATTTGCAGCCGGTATATGTGATTTCGTTACCGTTTTAGTATCTGCAAATGCATCAGGTAGCTGGTTTGCGATACTTTGCAAATGCATAATTCGTCGAACTTCTAGTTCTGACTGTCTTGTAGGAGGATCAAGGTGTAGCAAAGATGGCACACGCCATTCTATATCCTTTCCTACTTTGTTATTTTCTCCCCCTAGAACCGGGAATACTTTTTCATCAAAATGACAATCGGCAAATCGTGCCGTAAAGACATCACCAGTCTGTGGTTCTAGGTATCGTATGATTGATGGGGAATCACAACCAACATATATTCCCATTCTTCTTTGTGGTCCCATCTTTGTACGTTGTGGTGGTGCTATAGGCACATATACCGCACAACCAAATATTCTTAGGTGGGATATATTTGGTTCTCGACCAAAAGCTAATTGTAATGGAGAATATTTATGATATGCACTTGGTCTTATCCGAATAAGTGCTTCTGCATGCAAAATGGCATGTCCCCATACAGATGTTGGGAGTTTTGATTTCATGATCAATGGTCTTGCAATTAATTGCAGACGTTTAATTAATGATTCAGCCAAGCCATTTTGTGTATGAACATGTGCTACCGGATGTTCAACTTCTATTCCCGTTACCATACAATAATCATTGAAGGCTTGGGATGTGAATTCACCAGCGTTGTCTAGTCTAACTTTCTTAATATGATAATCAGAGAATTGAGCCCTTAGTTTGATTATCTGAGTTAGAAATCTCGCAAATGCCATATTTCGAGATGATAATAGACAAACGTGTGACCATCTGCTACATGCATCAATTAACACCATAAAATAGTGGAATGGTCCACATGATGGGTGTATTGGTCCACAAATATCGCCTTGAATTCTTTCAAGGAACTTTGGTGATTCTTTATCAATTTTGGCTGGCGATGGCCTTATGATCAATTTTCCAAGAGAACACGCAACACATGTCATTTTATTTCCCTGATATATCTCTTGGATTTTCAGTGAATGACCATGTGAGTTCTCCATAATATTACGCATCATTGTGGTGCCCGGGTGACCGAGGCGATCATGCCATAATGTGAAATCTTCTGGATTTCTTTTAACCACTAGATGTGATTCGATTGCATTTATATGAGTATAATGCAGTCCTGAAGGAAGTTTTGGAAATTTTTCCAATATAAACCTTTTTCCGGATTTATCGGAAGTTACATACATATACTTTTTTCCATTCTCAGTTACAGACTGAGTATCATATCCTTGAAGGTATATGTCTTTGAAACTCAACAAATTCCTTTTAGAATTTGGAGAATATAAGGCATTTTTTATGGAAAACTTGGTTCCATTAGGCAACATAAAGTTTGCACTGCCACTTCCTTTAATCAAGTCTGTAGGACCTGATATTGTATTGACAATAATTTTTGTCGGTTTTAAATTAGAGAAATATCTCTTGTCCTTCAGAATAGTGTGTGTTGTTCCACTATCTGGTATACAAATTTCTCGAACCATTTCCTTGGTTATCGATTCATCCATTTCCGCTGAAATTGACAAAAAATAGATGATAGAAAGTAAATGTTATTTATTAGAACATACTTAATAATTTCGCATTACAAAACAAAAAAAAACACACATTATTCGTTGAAAACAGGAATACATAATGGCATAACCGGAGATCTTTCAGCAGTCTCATTATTACAAACATTTTAGTTATCCGCTATAGCGGTCTCATCAAAGTCATTTGCAAAGTCGGGAGAATCAAGGTACGATGTACTCTCAAAGTGTTCCGTGAGGTTCACTTCTTTCCCTTTGCCTTTGGTAGACTGTTTGTATAGCTTGCAAAGATGTTCCGGGGTACGACACACATTGGACCAATGTCCTTTGCTTCCGCATCTGTAACAGATGCTATCACGCTTCTGTGCGGTGGTCTCTTGAATATCTATTCCTTTGGGGGTTTGTTGAGAACGAACCCATTGGAAAGAATTTCTCCCACGTGAACTGAAATTTCTTCCGCGTCCGCGATTAAATCTGCGGGCACGACCCCGATTAAATCGGTCACGACCCCGATAGGTTTGATTTTTCTTCTCTTCCGGATTATGAAAATCCGTTGCATTCACCTCAGGGAATGCTCTGGCTCCCGTAGGACGAGAGTTGTGATTCTTTATGAGAAGATCATTGTTTTTCTCTGCGATGATGAGTGTAACAATTAACTCAGAGAACCTTGTGTATCCGCAATTTCTATACATTGCTGGTAGGACACTATGTTCTTTGTGGAATGTGAGGTATGTCTTTTCGAGCATTTCTGCTTCGGTGACAGGTTTACCACAAAAATTTAATTGTGATACAATCCTCAACATAGCGGAGTTATACTCCTCCACTTTCTTAAAATCCTGGAATCTCAGGTTTTTCCACTCTTCCATCGCATGAGGGAGATTTATCTCCTTCTAATTATCAAACCTCTCTTTCAAAGCTTTCCAGAGCTCTGTTGGGTCTCTAATGTGCGCATAGTCATGCGTCACATTTTCATCCAAATGTTTCCGTAGAAATATTATTGCCTTTGCCTTAGCTTGGGCAGATGAATCATTTCCCTCAATGATGGTATCGGATAAATTTTTCGATTCCATATAGAGTTCTGCATCAGTTGTCCATGCTATATAATTAGCTCCAGTAATTTTGAGAGCGGGAAACTTAAGCTTCTCAACGGTGGCCATTTGATTTCTAAAAACAAAATCAAAGTATTTTATTAGAATTACAATATGATTTTTAGAAACCTCTTACATGAATAATAATAACAATTACAGTAAACACTAAAGCATAAAAAAGTAAAACGATATTTATGATATATTCTTCGCGGGTAAATTCCCCGACGAAGAGACCATAAATAGACATAAGAATTACACCGATAATAAAAATTAAAAACAATCGAAACATTTTTCGTACAAAATCGGAATCAAAATCGGAATCAAAATATTTTGTAGGAGTGTTTGAAAGGAGATGAAATGATTGAATGATTTTGAAAGAGTGAAAAATGGGTGTATTTATAGATTGAAAAATACTGTTCATGACCGTTGGAAAGTGAAGAAATTTTGAAAAATTTTGTGAAAAATTTCTTTGTGACCGTTGGGGGTAAAAACTTTAGGGAAAAATTGATCTGAAAAACTTTAAAGAACAGTCTATTATATTTACCATTTTCAGATAAAATATCAAATAAGTCGTTAAATATTTTATATAATAATTATAAAATATAAACAGGAATTTATTACCAGATTTATGGTGACAGAGTCATCCACGTTAATTAATAAATAAATAAGTGATTAATGTTATAGATAAATTATCAGGCAGTTCAATCGATCATAAATAAATTAAAACAGTAAATAAATAAATTATGGTGTGTGAAACAACCACATAGATAAATAAATAATCAGGCGGTTCAACCGTCCATAAATAATTAAAAACTGTAAATAAATAAATTATGGTGCATAAGCAGCCATAGAAATAAATAAAATAGCAGGCGGTTTAACCGACCATAAATAAAGCAGTAAATAAATTATGGTGCGTAAAACAACCACATAAATAAATAAATTATTATAGAGACAATAGTCTCACACTATAGGGTATAATAAGTATACATATGAAAGTTGAAATTTTAGAGTGATCGTGCTGATAACGTGTTATAAAAAGAGTAGAAATATTTATTATTTCGATAAATATAAATAAAGGCGAAAAATTTATACCCGGTGGGAATAGTATACTGAGAAAATAAGAGAGAGCAAAAAGAGATTATGTTTTTCTTGTTATTCGTATGAATGTTGTAAATTTACAATCGATCGAATCTCTTTATATAGACAATGAAAAGTAAGTTACTGTGCATGCATAGTGACAGTGGGCTCCACACAAATAATAAACTGCACGCATCTTTTGACTCTGAATCATTCTTCTCGAAGCCACTTTTATTGACTATTATAACAAATAATATATTAATAAGAGTTTTTGCATTGTTGCTTACTAGGGACCACTCTTTTTTTTCTCATTTTGGCCGTTGTAGTTATGCATTTGCATCGGATGAAAGATATTGAACGAGTGAAATACTTTTAAATGATGTTAACATCATTTAACTTTTGCTAAAAAAAAAATTGTTTCAAACTTTATCTAAATCGCTACTTATTGAAATGCTTTGAAATACATATATATCAGAACCGGATCTGAGATTATGGAAGTCCTATTCAAAAAAATAACTAACAATTAATTTAAATAACTAAATCTTTATTTGTTATCAATTTATAAACATATTTTCAATAAATTCATAAATATCAATTTTTTTTAAATAAGTGGGGCCTCTAAAAGTTGGGGCCATTCAAATGTTTCATGGCAACGGTTCAGATCCGGCTTTGTATATATATGTATATACAATAAGCTTTGATAATAATCTAAAATTCAACAAATTTGAATTACCGATCGATATCACTCCACAAAATATTAGAAAAAAATATGTAACAAAATAAATTAAAGAAATTATGTTTCTCCCCAGATAAAAATTTATCTTTTTCCAAAACACAGATGTACATATATATATTGGAAAAATAATAAGTTTGTAAGGTTTTCAAGTTTACATGTATATAGACTCGTAGTTTGATATTACGTTTCTTCCAAATTATAAATATACTACGAGACAATCAAAACACACATAAATCAACAAAAATAAATAGTTTTCTATGGTAATTTTATAAATAAATAATTTTTGAAAGTTTTATTCATTTTAGTTGTAAATAGTAAAAATAGTTGTAAATTTTGCTAAATAGACTTCTAAAAAGCATATCGATGAAATAAGTTAGGTTCAGAAGATAAATTTTAATAAAAAAAAAATATTACTTTATGTAAAATTTAATACATTTGTAAACATAAAACAATTCTAAATTTGAAAAAAAAGTGTTTAAATAACATTTTATTAGTTTAATAAAAAAAATCTACAATTCCGCAATTCAGCCAGGTTAAGCTGTTACCATTTGAATCTAAAGTTTTTCTGCCAGATTCTGCAAAAAGTCATTAAAAATTCAGCCAGATTCTGCAATTCAGCCAGATTCAGCTGTTACCATTTGCACTCATATATTAAGAACAATTCTTGGGGGTGAACCTCTATTTTTCATCTCCTTTTAATTAACCAATCAAAATTTGCTTTGTAATCTAATTAAAAAATTAATATTATATAAATAAAAATATATATTAAATCATTAAAAATAATTAAATTAAAATGAATATTTTATATAAATTACGAATGGTTGTGTATATGGCTACTTTTTACATTTAATCAAAATAAAGAGTGAGTTCATAAAATATTTTAACATGTTTGTTTCATTATTAATTTCTTTAAAAGCTTAGGAGTAACGGAGTATCAAACATAATATGTGAGCATAAACCCTCACAAACAAACGTAAAATATTGTATGATTTCAAACACTCGATTTGACTAAACTTATAGATTTGAAGGGATACTAAACCCTAGTATGAGAGCATAAAGTCTCACAAACGAACGTACAATATGTATGATTTAAAATATCCTATTTGACTAATTTACTGGATTTAAAGGAATACTAAACCATAAGATGTCAGCCTAAACCCTCACAGACGAACATAAAATACTGAATAATTTAGTAGATTTGAAGGGGGATAATAAACCCTAATATGGGAGCATAAACCCTAATATAGGAACATACAAAGTAGACATATATACAACCATACTAATTTATATAAATACATATTTTTATTTAATTATTTTTAATGATTTAATCTAATTATTTTATTCAAATCATATTAATTGTTTAATTAGATTACGTGACAAATTTTGATTGGTTACTTAAGAGAAGGTGAATAAGAGAGGTTCATCCCTCTGAGTGAATCTAATTTTTTTTAATATATTAACTAAGGAGACACTAAGGCCATAATGTCTCATGCGAGACATGAGTTTTAGTGTGCGTTCCATTTATTTGCTGACATTCAACACAATATTAACTTTTTCTTTTTGAATTAAAATTTAAAAAAATAAAATAAAAAATCAGTGTATTCCATATTACGCATGAAACTCACAGAACGCATGTAAAAAAAACACATCCAATGAAGTGTGGTTTAGTGCGTTCCAACTATTATTTTTAACTAAAAAAACCGAAAAAAATATACAATTAAATTTTGTTAATTTACACACTTTATGTTTAAAAACTATTTTGTTTTAAAATTTAAATATTATATAAATTTAATCAAACTTTAGTAACTATTACACCTGCACCATATTTAGAATTCACCATTCAAACATTTTCCCGCCCCACAAATTCCGTACCAACCGCATTCATCCCGCATGATATGTTTCTACTATCCGCACTGCAGTTGAACCGCACCGTACCTCTTAAGCCGCTTGTCCGCACCGTCTAACCCGTTGTTCCCATTCAAAACCTAAGTGAAAAAAATCATATGTATCACTCAATGAAGATTTTAAATGGCACATCAATTAAATTTATAACCAACCAAAACATTCCAATTAATTATATATGCCATATTAGAAATCTCTCTATATATTTTTTTTTTTGTCAACCAAGCTATAAATTAAAAGATGCCACCGTAATTGGAAATCCAATTAGGTGGATAGTTGCTTACAAAAGAAAATTCAAAACCTTTAAAGTAAGTGCTGAGCAGACTAAACAGTCCGCTTTTAAATTAAAAGAGCAAAAAATCAAAGACAAACAGAAGCAGCGGAAACCACCATGTAATTCTCTGAACCTATCTGTTAGGATGGAAAAAGCAGGTCATTCCTCAGGATTCCGAACAATGTCGACAAGGTCTGAATAATGTGTCTCAAAAACATGACAATCCAATCCATTCTCGATCATACATGACATTGCCCCAAGTAGGAAATCTCTATATATATACATTAAATTTTAACATTAACTCATAAATACATATGTTACTAATTTAAATCCAACTAAAATATAATATTTTAATATTTAAATGTTATATAACATAATGGTTTAAAGATGAATCATTTACCGATGTTAATTACTTTATAAAGATTGTATTTGTATCCATTTGGATACCATATGTGATTGATAATACAAATATTTTATTTTATATCCTTTATTTGTATTCATATTACTCTAATTAAATTTGCGCTTTTGTTATAAACGTATAACTTTATAAATTAAACATCAATGGTTGAAATTCGAAAATCGTTACTTTCACTTTTTATTATTTGTTTGATCTTTTTAATTTAAGAAAATTTACATATCAACATGATATTTTTTTGGCTTGGTGAGCTCAGACAAGTTTGAGATAACCATAATCTCAAACTTATTCGATTAACATTAAAAATGCTTATATTCAATCTAAGTGTCATGGATATTAAATTTTGTAAGATAATATATATATATATATATATATGTCTATATGGGAGATATATCATTTGATCTTTTTTTATTTTCAATTTTTTCGTATATCATAAAAAAAATTATAATTTTTTTATTTTTAAATATTTTAATCCTTCGTTTGACGCGGGACAAAAATCTAGTATCACTAATATGAACAAATTATAATGGATCCACAAAAAGACGAGGCCAATACGTTTGTTTTGTAACTATTTGTCCAGAACCGGGTCTGGCAACACTTCTGAAAATTGAATCAAATTAACCTATTTAGAGAAGATCGTTTCAAAAGCTTGGCAACCTATTTTTTTCTCCATAACACAACTTTCGTTGCCGAGTGCAGTGGTGATAAGCATCTCCATCGTCCTTTTGCACCGAGTAGAAGAGTTTGGTCCCCCTCGCGGCATATCCGACCCATCTTTGAGGTTGGGTCCATCTCCTTCCAAGAATAATCAAGCTTACAACGAATGCAGAATGATTGTTGGGACGCGTTTTGGTGCACTTCTTCTGGATTTAGGTTGGTCTTCCCTCCATGCCAAAAATTTTACTCTCAACCAGCTGTAGAATATCTAGAGTTCCGAGTCGGCTCTTTGAAACACCCATTTATTCCTTGATTCCAAATGAACCACATAAGTCATGAGAAATTTTCTTGATACGCATCCTAGTTTCATGCCTTTAATTTCTCCAAAAATAAAAAATCAAAGTTTGAGAAGACTGCTTAAAATGGTAACGAATCCAATATCCAAATGAATATACGAGAGATCGCATGTTTGTAACGCATTGAGGCATTCAAATAACGCATGGCTAGCCGTCTATTCTTCTACCCCACATTGCAAGTACATGGGTGAACATTTTTTTTCACACTGCTTTAGCCTCGAGGAAATGCCAATGAGCCTAATATAACTTGCCACAAAAAATGTTTTATTTTAGAAATGCGTTGGAGTTCCCAAACAAGTGCCTTTAAAGTCGTAAGGCTTGGCTCTCGCAAAAATTTAGCATATTTCTCCTCTACTAAAATTTGTGATACCCAATAACCTGATTTTAACTGTATATATGCTTGATTTTATGAAATGCCGAATTTTATACTATTCGATTTGAACGTAGGACTAATGTCAAGTTCTTTTATGAATTTATGATTTAAACTATACATATCTCTCCAAAAGGAAAAGAGATTTGAACCACATACTATGCTGCTTAAAAATTGATGATGTCACTAATTTAAAACAAAATATGTCATATTAATTCTGATTTATGAATTTCTACGTATATTTAAGGTAGTTTAAGATCTGAAATTTTATCGTTTGATTTTGGATCATGATACTATGTGCGTATAACCTTATAATAATAAACAAAAAAAATTACAACTCATCAAAACTATAAAAAATACAGTGGAAAAAAGAAGAAACGTTTTCTACTTTTACTCGAATGCTCCATGTATATTTAGAGTTATTTAGATCTACAATATCATTATCATAATTATAGAAAAAACCATTTTGATGGAACAAAAATTGTTGGTAAGAATGTAAAAAAAAATTCTTTGAATGTAAGTTGGATGGTTTTTATATATAATGGGGGAGGCATATTATCGGCTAGAACTTTAGGTTTTGTAGTGGCTAAAATTTTTTATTAGATTTTTAGTTTAGTTGATTCAATATTTTTTTTGAAGAAACCGTGAAGAAATATTTGCAAACATTTTTTGGTGATAACGCCATGTCAATACTATTTATGTGAGAGTGATAAATGTCTTGTCGTGTCATAATTTTTGTTTTTAGAATGATTGTAGAGATAACATATAAACATGTTTTCGAAATTACTTCACAAATAATGTATACTCGTGTAAACTTTGGTTTGAAATAAGCATATACATGCATATACATTTTGACGTTCAATTTTTTCTAAAAAAATTTTCCGTAGACATGGAAATGCGAACATGTACTTTAAACTCATGTGGCTATGTTAAGAAATTTTATATGGGCTAAAAAATTGTCGTTGAAAATTTGGTAGTTTCTTATACGCGTGCGAAAATTTGGCACACTAAATTAATTTGCTGGAAGTTGAAATAGATTATTGTGAAGAGAAATATACGAAGTATTGAACCGAAATAATATATGATGATGCAATTTCTATAATAAAGAGTGATAGTACAAATTTGTTGAAATCCACCCTGCTTTGATACATTTTTAAGAATTTAATTATAATTCTATTGATAAAATTGCTTCATTTTTCAATATTAAACATAGCAGAGGAAACACAAGACAAACATTTCCTTACGAGTCTCACCACATACGCCCTATGTGATACCGTTTTCCTTGTCTTCGTACCGTTCTTTGCCGCCTTGTTCCTTCCTCTTCTTCCTCCAAAACATCTCCGTTTGATACTTCGATCACCTGCATCCTCACCATCTTGACCTTCTCTTTTGTATTCATTCTCTTCTTTTCTTGAGAATGTATAGCTCCTAAGATATATTTGCCTGCAAGAGATGCTGTTCACCATGGCACTTCGTTGGCTACCGCCGTTGCTAATTGACCGTACGAACTCTACCTCGGCCACCGGCCATTTGTAGAGCTTAGCATAAGTAGTACCCGGGCGGACGCACACCGCTTCGCTATTGATGTTTAGACAATCATCTATGCATTTCGATGCCATGATTGAATCTATCTACTATTTTGTTTGTTTGTGAACTTTGTGGATGTAGTAAGGTGTATTGTTTGAGTATAAATGGATGTAGTAATGATAGATGAAATTTGTGGCAATAATATCTCTATTTTTTATTTGGCAACTATTAGAGTTGACTGAAAAAGTAAGACTCAATAGGGTGACTTGAATAGTTCTGTCTTCTATTCATAACTAATATTCTTTATTAATAATCATAAAATAGTATAATAAAGGAAATATTTGACTGACACCATAAATGGAAAGGGAATATTTGACTGATTTTGAGAGAAGTATGTTTGGCTAATATTTGTATACATACAAAAACTCCGTAGACGTTAATCTATCGTTCGAAATAGACCTAACATTTAAAAATAAATAAAAAATTAATTGAAAACTAGTTTTCAATGTTACTAATAAGTTCAATGATAAAATTATAAATATTATGTAAATTATAAATTATTATGGGGAAAATTATATATATTAGTTGAAATCTCTATTGATAAAAATTCCAAGTACATTATTAGTTTTTAAAATTTACCTTCAAGCAAATATGTTGTTTGTATAGCATATAAATATTCATATTATTGATGCAAAATAATATCCTAGTATGTGAAACGATTATTTAATTAAATTATTTAAATAGGTTCAAATTTCTACGTTAAGTTTAAATTGTAAATGATCCAATTTTGATATGTTTTATACATAATAATTTAGGTTAAACGAACAGCCAAAAACATATGATAATACTTTAAGAAAAATTAGCATGAATAACACACAAAAAACTATATCTAAATTTCTAACAAATTAACATATATGTAAAGGTTCATGTTTTGCCACACGTGATAATTTTCTTTACTTTTTAATTATAATTTATTTTTTTAGTTAGCAAATTGTCTCATACTTTAATGCTTCATGGTTATTCTCGTCCACCAAATTCTATGTTATTTTTGTCTACCAATTAAATTCATTTAATGTTCACTTAATAGACCAAGGGCCTCTTCCATCCTACACAAGAGCAAATTCGTCTTTCGAGCTCATTAACAGTGTCACTTGTGGTATGCAATTGAAAGGCTTTTTCATTTGTGGTATAGGCCGAAAGCTTGTGAGCCAAATATGGTAGTTCCAAAAAAATTTCCTTATTACTATGTAGAAAAACCAACTACGACAAGGAAACTTGTAATTATCGAAATTCTTATCACGATCAATAGTGGATAACCACTATTCGAGAAGTACAAGGGTTTGCAATTGCTTACCTAATTTATGTGCTACAGTATTACAATTCCATGTGACATGAACAAAATGTGCCCCTTTGTATTCTGAACCGAAACAAAAAATATCTTTGAAACTTTATGTGATGGAGATGTGGATTGATTGTAAGCAAACTCCTCTTAAGCCAATTTCGGATCTCATTTTTTAAGTTCTTCTTAATTAAACCCTTCAAAAGCATTTTCAAACTTGTAGCAAGTAATCTCTACAAAGTCTTCTAAAAATAGCTCATAACATTTGAATCTCGGTTAGAAATAATGGTCTCTAAAACTCCTTGAAAATGCATAACCTCCTTAAAGTACAAACCATCAACCTGTCTTACATCATTGTCTTGTGGCAAGGTATAAAAATGTTAGCTCACTAAACCGATCAACCAGAACGATGATAAAATCTTTTTTCCTCTATGTTCTTGGCAATCCTAATATAAAATTGGAATCATTCCAACTTAAGATTACTCAATGATCAAGAGATTTCAAACCTAAACTCGCGGAAGGTGCAACAAAGGTCGAGATGAGATGGTGAAGGGGTTGAATGAGTGACCGGAAAACGATGTTTGTATCTCACAAACAAACTTACTTCGCAACTTCAACAGAAAGGAAGTGAATCTCAGACTTACTTTCTAAAGAACAAAAAAATCTCTCAATAACCCGGTCTTTGGAAAGAGGACAAAAATACTTTATTTAAATCTATGATGAATGGTGGTTTTTTACATGAAACAATATGAGCTTTATATAGAGCTCTTACACAACGTTCTCTTAGCCTAAAATAAGAAACTGATCAAATCGCAAAATTAAAAGAAAAACTAGCCGTTGGAAATTTAATGTGAAATCTGGCCAAATAAGGTATTTAGAGGCTCCTTATATCTTGAAAGTTTGGGTATGACGTTGTGATGTATTGGGGTGTCTAGAATCATTGAAAATGTATCCAAAATGCAGCATCTTAGAAGAAAGGCCCGTTGGAGAGATAAAGCACCAAGTGTGAATGTGTTGAATGCACTTGGGTTCAAATAAGGCAAGTGGTGCTTTGAGTGATCCCAACTGACCCTCTACGTTTTGGTGGATTTATAATGACGTCCTTTAAAGCACCTAGTTGATGGAGAATGTCTTTTGGTCGTCAAAGATACATTTGAAGTCGCCCAACTCTGGAAGTTTTCAAATATGGAAAGCCTAGGATCTTCTAGTTTAGAAATTGTATAACTTCCAAACAAAAACTGTTATTAGCGAATCCAACTCTCCAATATTCTATATGTTGGATAAAGATTCCATAGCAAGTCTTTTTGCTTATCAATTACCTCTGGTTTGGTCAAAATCCTCGAAACAACGAGTGTATGTCCAATTCGGGTAACTTCAGGATCATTTGATTTGAAAACTAAATAACTTCTTCGTTTGAACTCCAAATTTGTTGATTCCACTTAGAGGCGTTCTCTAGGTAAGATGAGAAGGTGTTCCAGGTTTTCTCATTCTTTGTATCTTCGTGGTTGAGCCGCAAGGCATCGAACAAGGAACACAGGTCTGCAATAGCTTCGCTAGTTGGGTAGTCTGGAATCACCAATTTTGTATATTCGATTCCGGTTTGGTCTGAACTCCTATTGACCCAGTTCTACTTCTTGGTGAAGCTCTGATGAGTCAAATCTCTGGAATAAGTTTATTTGTTTTTTAACTCCTTCGGGCTGCTTCGGTATACTCCTTGAAAGGCACATGTGTCCTAGTCGGATCATAGTGGCTTGACTTGTATGTTTGATGGAGCTCCAGTTCAGCCACTGATCTGATGACCTCATCAAATCCAATAAAGAAATTCATAGTAACATCATCCAAAGGCTATATTGGAACATGTAAATGAGTACGAAGTCCATGTTTGAAATGACTTTACATCCTCTGCCATGTTGCACAACACCGCTCTCCTTTGCCATCTTGGGCCAAAGGAAATGATCTTGTAGCATGTCCTACGCCTTATTGATTCCAAATGACAAGAGAAGCCTCCACCATGTGCGTCACGACTCAACAACTTGTAACACCCTTTTTCCCACTTACATATGAATGCAACAAACGGTTTTTGCAAGTATATATATTACCGTGTTATAAGATAAGAAAACAAAACCCGTGTTTATACATGCTGTATTCTCTAATATATATATACTAGATTAGGAACCGCGTTGATACGCGGTTGGATACATTATAAATTAGGAAAAATTGAAAATAAAGGATGTTTTTATTGGACTTTGTCCATATATACCTTTATTTGTGATTTTTTAGTGAACTATACTTTACCTTAGATGAAAATCCATTTATACCCTTAATTTTGTTTATAGAAAATATGTTTATAAATAAAATATGATAACAAGATATTCGATTTTTTAAAATGCTAGATATACTAAAAAATTCAATGTAATAAGATATTCGATTTTCTAAAACGCTAGATATTGCTAGATTCAAATTAAAGATTTCAAATATTTAGTTTCCTTAATTTTCGGATACGTATTATGCTATTTTATATTTTAGAATTAGTTTTCAAAATTTTTCAGAACATAGAGCAAATAGAAGAATACGTGTTATGCTATTTTTAGAATTAAAATTATTAGAAAATGTATTCTAGAGTTTGTTAACAAATATTAGAACACATATTCTAAATTTTGTAGAACATGTACTTTATTTTAGATTACGTCTTCTGAATCTATATTCTAAATTTCGTAGAACACATGTATTCTAAAATTTTTAGAACATATACAATGTTTTAGATCGCATAATCTGAACGTTTTACAACATGTAAAAATGCAGAAATATCTTCTGAATAAAGTAGAACAAATTTTTATTAATATATCGCTTAACAAACAACAATTGCCCATTTCATAAAAAATCTTCCAAAATCTTATTCCTTTGTTCTTCAAATGTTTCACAAAAAAAACTTTCAAAAAAAAATAATATTTTAAATTAAAAAAGATATTTTAGGCATAAATGTGAATTTTAGAATAAAGGTATGTGGACTAAATTCAATAAAAAAATCTTTTATTTCCAATTTTCCCAAAAAAATATTAATATTAAAATTTAAGTTTTAATTAATAACCCATTAAAGTACAAAAATATTTTGAAATAATTAAACTTGGGTCTTAAACAATTACATTTTAATTTATATCTTAATTCTCATATCATAATTCATATTATGCATACCCAAACAGAATTCAAATCATATTCACAAATCATAACCCAATTTCTCAAAAAATATTCTTACACTATGAATTTATATTAACTATATGATAAAATCTTATAAAAAAATATGAGAAATTTTAAACAATGCCACTTTTCAAAAATGTCACAATTTCAAAATCTTTGCAAAATGCAAATTTTTTTTTTAAATTTCATTATATCATGAGAAATTTCAAAAAATGCAATTTTTCAAGTGCCACTTTACAAAAATGTCACACTTTTGAAATCTTTACAAAAATGCCAATATTTCAAAATTAGTTTTTCTTTATATTATTTATGTTTGGGTTAATTATGTTTTATTAGGGTTTAATTTTGTGTGTTTATGGGGTTTTCGGTGTCAAAACATTTTTTTAGGGTTTAGAATTTTAAAATATAGGTTTTATAAATCTAAAATTAGTGGTATTTTTGTAAATGCACACCCCTAAGTGGCATTCTAACAAATGTGCACACAAAAGTGGTATTTTTGTAATTGTCCCTTATATCATTTATGGTTGGGTTAACTATGTTGTATTAGGGTTTAATTATGAGGGTTCAAGAGATTTTAGGGGTCAAAATTTTTTTTAGGGTTTATAATTTTAAGATATAGGCTTTACAAGTCTATAATTAGTTGCATTTTTGCAAATGGACACCACTAAGTGGCATTCTTGCAAATGTATACCCTAAAAGTGGCATATTTGCAATTGCCCAAAAAAATATTGTAGAGTTAAATCATAAAACAATAAATTTATGTGAAGAATATCACAAAAACCTATAAAATATTTTATAAATAGTTTTATCAAACATTATATATCAATCATAGATTCATAAATGTCATTGATGTCATCGATTTGTTTTCATAGATATCTATACTCGTCAAATATTGCAATTCTGGATCTTAACAGTAAACATATTATCATTATTTTATAACATATATAAATTTTCATTTTATACAGTTTTTTTAACATTTAAAAGTATAGGTAGAATGTTTCTATTTTCTTTCTAATATTCTATAAAAAAAAATTTACAAAGTAAATATGTTTATAGATTTTTTTTTCTTTGGTATGTTTATGCATATAAACTTTAACATTGAGATTTTCAAATTATTTCTAATTTTCTCTTTTTCAATTTATGAAATTTATTTTGTTAAATCATTCATATATTTTTCTTAATAGAAATTTATATTTCCTCTCTACTTTTTTGATTTTTTATTGTTTATAGTCTCTCTAGTTTCTTTTCTAATTTTATTTTTATAGTTTGTTTAAACTATTTTTTTTTTCTCCTAGCTAAAATTTTCTCTTCGAGATATATGCATAGATTTTCAGTTGATTATGTTGTATTTTCAATTTTGTTTCTAAACAAATATTGCATTTTCTAATGTTTAAATAAAATATACATGTCATTTTTTACCAAACCATATCTAATAGTATTGATTTAATACTAGTTGTTTAGTATAATAACATTACTATAGGAGAATTTTTTGCATTAATAGAACTTTACGTGAGAGGTTTTTTCATTAAATTTTTTAGTTGATGGTTTTTTTCATTAAAATCGTTTAGTTAAGGGGTTTTAATTTAACATTAATTATTTAGTTGAGGGGCTTAAAATGGATCAAACAATAGTTGAAAATCTTTTTCATTAAAAACCCTTGGGATTATTAGAAAATTTATTCTTCTATTTGGTTAGTTGTTTGACAATTTTGTTCGTTATTCACCAAAGCTCTGGTTCTTTATCCACTTTCAGGATAAGAAAGAGGAGCTTGGCTTTCCACCAAAGAAGATTTGGGTGAAAAACAGATGGAGTAGACCACGAGGCCATTGGCTGAAATGTAATATAGGTTTTTGAGTGGTCAAAGGAACACAACTCATGTGTGGCAGCCTGGCTTTTGAGAAATGGTAATGGACATGTGGTGCTTCATAGTAGAAGGAGTTTCTCGAACATTTTCTCATTGGAGGAGGCAAAGATTCAGGTTCATGTATGGACTTTTGAGAGCATGGTGGCTCACAGATTTACAAAAGTCAGCTTTGGTACGTGTGTCTGAATTTGTTAATGCCTCATGCTTGGCCTTCTTTCTCTTAGCAAGTTGTGGAATTTCAGAGGATATTGGCTCGTATTCGTAAGTGGAAACTGGAGTTGGAGTCGAATCGCTCTAACAAAGGAGTTTGGTTGACTGCTCACAGCGTGATTAAGGATCACAGAAGCCAATCTTATGTAGCTGTTGGTTCTCCACTTTGGCTACATCATCTTTTGGAGCAGGAAAGAATAGGTTAATAGAGGATGTTTTCTGCTATTTGATTGAATGTTTTTGGTTAGAAATATTTGATTGAATGTTTTTGGTTAGAACATTTGCTATTTGTTTAGCTTTTGTTTCTTTTGAAATATCTTTGTAATCCAAACCATTATCCTTTTATATATACTAGGTATGAACCCGCGCTACGCCGCGGAACTTTCATATTATACTTTTGTTTATTTTATGGATGTGTTATGTTTTTGTTTAGTAAGACAAATTATTTCTTTCATAATATAACATTCATTTATAAGCTCAAATTTAAATAACAAAAAACTATCCAAATTAACATATTTGGCCGGCCTATTTGAAACAATATAAATGTAAATACTGTATGTGTAACATTCTATTGAAGTAGTGTTTTAGTGTGTTAAAAGATTTAAGTTTTTAAAAAATCAAGAAAGAGTCCAATTGTATATGAAAACGGGTTATTTAAATGTTATACATCAATCATTTGATTGTTTATTATACTCCAAACAAAAGTAACATTACTACAAACAAAAAAATTACAGTTTTATTTTATTGAAATAAAAGTAAAATAATTATTGTTTCCTATCTTTTCCTCATGTCTCCCCTCCACATCTACGAACCACTACACCATACTCTACCGTTTTTTCTTTCACCACAGCTCTTCCACTTGGCACAAAGTCATTTTCGCCTTTGGCATATTGTGTTTCCTTCTTTTTTTTTTTTTTTTTCATCTATAATATTATATTAAACATGGTGTAAAATCAGAAAAGAATACATAGCATAAATATGCAGATAGAATACAGGTAGATACTACGATATAATACAACCCCAAAACAATTCCGGAAAACACCTAGAGAAAGGGATTCAGATATTGTCAACAACAAAAACTATAATCAAACTAGTTGTAACGAGTATTCAACTACTTCCCCTTCCAACCAATGAAAATCATTCCTCACAAGGTATATTAACGGAATTTTGAGGCCGAAGATTACCAGTGAAACTAGAGCTGAAAACAAGCACGCTACCGTAACGAAAAGCAGCTATGTCGCACCCTCAAGAGCCCCCGAAGTCCAATGTAATTGGGCGCTACCGATTCCACGTACTCCAACTCTCCATCCCACACTAAAAACCCCACCGCAACAGAACCAACGAGCCATCACAAAGTTAAAGGATTGAGCCATCGGGAAAGCGATTAGTGAAAACTACAACACATGGCCTTATTCTTCATGAAGGATGACAGAGGGTTACGACCCGTTCAAACCTTTTCAAGAATCCGATCCAAAGAAGACTTTTGATAGAAACCGGAATTCCATGGCCTAATTGCATTAACAAACAAGGCTAAAGAGGACATATCAAATCAATGTCCGGAATCACAAATCAGAAGATCCGAGTCAAAACCAAAGATTGAAGTCCACCTACTAGGCCAATGAAGCATACTACCAAAGAAACTACAAGAAGAAATCAGAACGGGTCCAGACGAAAACAAAACAAAAAGCTCCCTAAACAAGAAACACGAGCCTAGTCGCAAACACTTGACTACACCCCCACTGAGACTTAGCTTCACCACCGAGCAAGAGATCATACACCACCGAGAAGGAGAGAAAAGCTTAGAAGGAGGAGGATTTGACACGAAAGCGTATCTCGTGAGATCAAGACGAGCGCACCACCAATCAATTGATACGCCTCAGCCTTGACTACGAGTCTCCACCATGAGCTCGGACCACACCCGAACCACCACCCAACCACCTCCATCGATCTAAAATCTCAAGCCAAAAGGCAAAAATCCCGCGAGAAGAGAGAAGAGTCACAACAAGAGCCAAAGACCGGCACCGGTGCTAACGAAGCCACCGGCACCGATCCCATCTGAAAACGTCGATGTAGCTGATGGGGGGGGGGGGGAGAGAGAGGAGAGAGATAACCGACAGAGAGAGAAGGTTATCATTTGTGTTTCCTTCATTCTTTTCAAAACAATTGGTATGGATTCTTAATTTTCCATCATTACCATTATCTCATTTTCTAATAATCAAAATTTTATTATTTCATTTGTATATTTTGATATTTCGGAGTATGGACCTCGTTATCTTATTAACCTTTTGTTGTCTCTTACTTTGGTTCTTTCTTATTTTCTTACCCTTCTCCTCTTTCTCACAATGGAGCCATTTTCGAGAATCCTTCTTGCAAGATTTTGAAATGATTTCTTCCTCATTATGCTTGTAGTTTCTCTTTCCTTCGAATGGCACCACCCTTTCTCAGTCTTCATATCTATGTATGGTCATTAGCTACGTAACATGTTTGTCTTGGCCTGTCATTGAATGCAAAATCAGTTTCGCTAACTTGGCAAATGTTTTTTTTTTTTTTTTGAACCTTAACTTGGCAAATGTTCTTATGTCAACTTTGGTTATACTCTAAACCCTTCTTAAATTCCTCTGTTTTTTTAATTTTTTTTTCCTATACGTAATTGTGTCTTTCTTACCACCAAGATGTCAAAATGTATCTTACCTCAAAATTAGACATTTATTTTAGTGTTTTCAGCTGTCGTCGTCCAGCCTCCATTTTCTTCCACCATTTTCCGAATTGTTCTATTTTTATGCCATTTTGCCTATTCATTATTTTATGGATGCACATGTGATAAATTTATTGAAAAACGATATTATGGCTAAGTTTACGAGACGTTCACTATCAACCTATACAAGTCAAGAAGCATCGAGAGACTTACAAGTTTAGACTGTAGATCCATGTCTTTCATCTACTGCATTTGAACAAATAGAATCTCAGAATTACCAGCGAAATCCCCTCTCCCCGCCATGAAACTCTCCCTACCAGAACCTTCTCAGCCGCCGCTAGTCTGACTCTACACAAACCACATCAAAAATTCTTAAAGTTATATCTCTTAACCACTGAAAGTCCCTTTCCGAAACTCTGCGACGGAAAAGCTGAGACCATCATTGAAGCAAAATTCCCAACCCCAAAAAACTCCATTTCCTCCTCAGGATACAAAAATCAGAAATAAAAAAACAAAATCTTTATCACGAAGAAGGAAAATCTCTTACCATTGTAGTTGTTCAGTTGAGTTTTAAACAAAAAAGAGGTATCTACATAATCTTTTTTTTTTTGTTGCAAACCATTGAACAGTTTTCAAACCATTAAATAGTTTTTTTGTTTGATGGTCAAGATGTGGCTTTGATTTCATTAGAAGAATTTATTGGAAGATGGGAAAACGAAGTAGTCGAGGCGTCGAAGAAGAAACGCGTAAAAGCATATATTATTATTATTTTCTTTCTAATTATCAGGAAAAATATGTGTCATTATGTTATATTTTGATTGGTTTTCAGATTTAATTTTTTTTTACAAGGTGGAAGCCTAAAAATGACTAAAAATGCTGATGTGTCTTTCCATGGAGAGACACTTGTGTCTTTATAGTATTGATTCAGATGACCAAAAAAAAAGATCTTAATACTAAATGTATCATTATTATTTTTAACATGTATAAATCTTTACTTCATACAATTTTTTTTTAATATTGAAAAATACTAATATAGTCATAGGTAGAAATTTTTATTTTCTTTGTGATTTTCAATAACTGTGTTGACAAAATAAATATGCTTATAAATTTTATTTTTCTTTTGTATGGTTGTGCATATGTTAAATTTTTAAATTTAGATTTTCATATCCTTTCTAATTTTTTTTTTGTTTTTCAATATATATAATATCTTTTTTTTATAATTCACATTTTATTTTTCTTAATTAAAATTTTATTTACACTCCACTTTTTTTACGGCTTATACACTCTCTATTTTCTTTATTAATTTTTTCTTATAATTAGCTTGGACTATTAGATTTTTTTTTTAAATCTACTTGGTTTGGATTATCAGAAATTTTATATTTTCTAATTAGTTTGAACTATAAAAAAATTTTACCTTCTAATTAGTTATTTGACAATTATTTTGTCCTTTTCTATTTTTCTTTTTATCTTTTCTAAATAACTATCCTTTTTACAATTAGATTGAACTATAAGAAAAATTTACTCTTACTAATTGATTAGTTACTTGACAATTATTTTGTCCGTTTTCTATTTTTATTTTTATCTTTTCTTAAGTAATATTAAATATTAACACACGTCATCATCTAATCAATATTAATCACATGTCGCAATCTGGTGAATTATAATTTTCCTTATGTGTCATGCTCTCCTCGCGCGCATCATCTTTTATATAATAAGATAAGATGGCCAAGTTTTTTTTCTCCATGTATGGCATACACATAATCACTAAAATTAACAATTTACAATTAATGATTTCAAAATAATTAGTGTTTGTTTTAATATTGTTTCATTATTTTTGCAATATATACATAGTCAAGAGTAAAGTAAATTTTACTTTACTACTTTAATAAATACGAAATTCTACATTATTAAGATTATAAAATGAATAAATTAGTAAAATTAAGAAAAAAGCAAAACATATAACGAACAAATTTATACAAAAACGGTATACATATGAACTATTATCGAGAGCGATTTTCAAAATAACTGTTTTTTCTTGACTTTCTAGATCTGAGCGGCGTTGGCCGCCGGTGTATGCTGGTGGCTCTATACTTTATTGTTCTCTACAAATTTCTTGTATTTCTTCCCTTTCTAGAATAACTTGCGATCATATTCGAGTAAAGAGATAGAAAGTGCGATTGAATGCGATCAATCATTCGTCGTAAGGTGATCGAGTCTTCTTTGTCTCTTTGCCGTCTCTCCAACTTGTTTGTTTTGAGTTCAATGACTGAGCAAAAGAGAAATCTCAAAAGGTTTGTGAGAATTTTTAGAGGTATATCTTCTCCGAAGAAGAAGTTCTTTCCATTTGATGATTGGTGGTGTATCTTTACAATTATCGGTGGTCTCTTTCCGACATACGTCGGTGTTTTTCCTCCGCTAGATATAATTTACGGTGGATCTGATTATTTGGTTTTACATTTTATGGAGCAAATCTTCATGATTTTGCTTGGGATTCGACCACCATGGAAACCACCGTGGAGACGGAGACGAAGTCATGCCTTTGATGCTGCGATTATAAGTGCTTATATGTCTCACGATCAACTTCTTTTGTGCCATGATGATGGCTATATTGTTCGTGTCATCGTTTATGAATGGTTACATAATTTGCTTTCATTGAAGGACTTACTACAGTGGAGTGTAAGTCTGAAGATTTTGAGATTATGCTTAGATCTCAAGATGGAGTCTAAAATCAAGCATAATTTTGATCGAATCAGGAAAAAATCAATGTCAAATTACTTTAATATGACTATGATGCGGAAGCTTTGGTATCAGAAAGTCGACATTTCAGAACTATTGCCGGAAACATCAGGTTTTTTATTCGGTGTGAAATTCAGAGGTTTAGCCAAGAGATACTACTCACACACACAATTTGCATCAAAACAAGATCGAGTACGAAGAAGGATAAAACAGATTCATTTTGTTTGCGAGTAAGGTTTGTCAACAAAAAAAGCGTCGTCAAATTCACTTGTTTTAATGTATTTTTTTCACTATATAGCGCATATACTTGTTTATGTAATAATTTGTTTTCCAAAAATTCTATATACTGACTTTGTAATCTCCTTGTGAAATCAATGAAATTGTTAGACAGAAAAAAAAAATAATGGTATACATATGTGCTGTTGAAATATTGTTGTGTTAAACGAAAGACGGTATTGCAAGTATGCAACGGAACGATATCTATATTTAATAGTACAACTGCAATCTGTCACATGTTAATCATGAAAATCAGGGAAATGCATGCCGTTTTCAATTAGATGAGTTTTATTACTCCGTCACTACTTATTGGGCTGACATGTGTGCCATTTCACCAACTTAACGCCATTTCTCTCTTAAAGTAAAGTGGATTGCAAGGCGTTTCTTTCAATTACTAGTCCATTAAGAAAATGTAAGCTTTGCAAACGCTAATCAATATCACAGAACGCAACCGCAAGTATTTATCACAAAACGCAACATTACATCGAAAACGCCAAAGGGAAATACGAATCGTTCGAAAATTCCAGAAGATAATCGCTACAAGCAATCCTAAAAACACCCCAAAAAAAAGCAAAAATACTTAACCACCAAATCCGTAGAGAGTCCTTCCTTGTCTCTTGAGAGCGTAAACCACATCCATGGCAGTCACCGTCTTCCTCCTTGCGTGCTCTGTGTAAGTGACGGCGTCGCGAATGACGTTCTCCAAAAAGATCTTGAGTACGCCACGTGTCTCCTCGTAGATCAGACCGCTGATACGCTTGACTCCTCCTCTACGAGCCAATCTCCGAATCGCCGGCTTAGTGATTCCTTGGATGTTGTCTCTCAGAACCTTCCTGTGTCGCTTCGCTCCTCCCTTCCCCAAACCCTTTCCTCCCTTTCCTCGACCTGACATTTTTCCAGGAAAATTGAATTTTCTCGAGAGAAAAAAATAGATTGCAAGATTAGTCTTGGATTGAGGATTAGAATTGGGGGAGGATGAGGTCATTTATATTCGAGACGAGACCCCTTTTAATCTGAGTAGATCTAACGGCTCTAGATATCGATCCTCGTGAACTATGAGATGACATATTCGCCGTTGATTTATTTTAATCGACGGTTTATATTATCGATCCGCGTGATGCCTGCATGTGAAAGTTTATGAGTTTTCATGAAGCGCCCACACGAATAGGGAAAGTAGCGCCAATTTTTTCACCACTTTTTCTTTCTACTATTTTTCTATTTCTTGGAATTTGAAACTTTACAAACGAAATACAAATCAATCATATGAACAAAACCTTGTGAGTTTTTCTTACAAGATCCACTGATTCACATATAAATTTTACAACGGTTATGTTCATATTCAAACATTTTCTTACATGGGCAGTGACAAACTAAAAAATATACACAAAAGCATTATTACAAACTGATAGGTTTGCTTCATGTCACGATATTACATTAGAGAAGAACACAAACTATTTTGCCTTAGGGTACACGTTGGTATCAAATGCCACACTCACGCTCAACTCAACCGAACTATGACGAGAGCCCATACCTTGATTCCTCGCATTTTCAGAAGCAAGACACTCTTTAAGTTTGATAACGACTTGGGACATGTTTGGTCGTTTGGCCGAAGAAGGATTTGCGCATGACATTGCCACTTCTAGAGCTCCCCAGACAGAGTGTGGCTCGTAATTCCCTTGAAGTTTAGGATCCACGAGCTGACTAGTATCTCCTTTATTAATCACATAGGTCACCCATTCTGCTATGTTAGGATTTTCACGAGTTTGATCAATTACTCGTTGGTTTGTGATAATCTCTAGTAGTAAGATCCCAAAGCTGTAGATATCACTCTTCTCGGACAATTCACTTGTTAAGTAATATCTGTGAAGGCAAAAAAAGATGGAGTGTGATTCATAATCATATGTATTGTACAATCATCCTTTAACAACTTCAAACGAATGAAAACATACTCAACCATGCATGGTCAGTCGCCAAACATACTTACTCAGGGTCAAGGTATCCCAAAGTACCAGCAACTACGGTTGAAACTTGAGATTGATCGCCTCCAACTTGGAAAGACCTCGAAAGCCCAAAATCTGCAAGTTTGGCCTTGAACTCTTCATCCAACAATATATTTGTACTTTTGACATCTCTGTGCACCATTGCTGGCTTGCATCCGATATGCAAGTATTCTAGTCCTAATGCAGCGTCGATGGCTATTTGTAGTCGAGTACTCCAGCTCAAAACAGAGCCATTGTGTTTCCCTACATTACATGACAATAATTATATACTTAAGCTGCATAAGATTACTAGAGGATGAAATAAAAATGTTCATGGTTTCATTGTTATTTAATTTTATGCAGTTGGTTATCACCAAAATCAGCTTCTAAGAGATACGTGTTCACCTGATAGATGTTGATGTAAGTCTCCATTGGACATGTATTCATAGATGAGAGCAAAGTGATCATTTTCATCGCAATACCCGACAAGACTTAACAAATTTATGTGGTGAACCCTCAATAGAAGTTCGACCTGGCCAATAAACGTATAAAATACACACAAAACAAATTGGTTCAATATCATCCTTAATATATAGATAAAGTTTTATGAAGATTGAAAGGTAATCATACCTCTGCCTTGAATTCCTTGTAACCTTGTGCTGATGTTTGAGAAAGTAGTTTGACGGCTACTTGCTCTGAACCATTTAGATCACCATGATAAACAATGCCAAACCCTCCTTCACCAAGAGGTCGTTGCAAGTTGTTAGTCATTTCTATAACTTCTGAATAAGTAAACCTTCTCTGTTTTGTCTTGATCCACGACTTAGACTTATTCCCTGCACGTAAAGCATATATATGCAAGTATATAAATAAATAACTATATAGTTTTTCGAATTAAAGAGTCTGTTGCAAATATCTTCCATACTTGATGACAATTTTTTTATGAACACAAAAAGGAGAATCATCACGACAACAATAGCAGCGATGGAAGCAACCGGAGCAACAATTGTCACTGGAACTTTCTTCTTTGGTTTATCTATGCATGCACTGGATAGACAAAGATCTTTGTTTCCAAGGACACTACAAAAGAGAAATTTATAATTTATAACTCATAAGATATAATGAATTTTAAGTTGGATTATGAATAGTTCTAGAGTAAAACCATGTGAGACTCTTACTATAACTGAAGCCCTTCCCTTTCTCTATCGCGAAGAGCTTGAGGAATTGAACCGTTAAGATTGTTCCCACTCAAGTTTCTGTGAAACAGAGGAAAATTCATATGTACAAAAACGTGGTTCGTGTGAACGTGATTTGTAAATAAATATAGCAACTTTATTACATGACCAACAATGATTTCATAGTGGCTAGAAACTCAGGCACCATTCCACTCAAAGTGTTATTCGACAAATCCCTGGAATGACAAAAACAATTAACCATTATATGCTTTAAGTCCATATACTATATCACACATCTGTATAAAAAACCATATCTCTCTAATTACTCAACAACGATCATACTTACAAACTTTCTAGATGAGTCAGATTTTGAAAGTCAGATACTATAATCCCACTCAAGCCACTTGAAGATAAGTTTCTGGTTATTAAAGAACACATTTAAAGTTTAGATTATGTAGAAATGATCTAGCAGTAATTTCCAAAGTATGTGTGAGAGACAAAAATAGTTCTTACAAAGAAATTATTTTCGGTGGCACTGACATATCTGTGATGTTACAGTTTAATCCATCCCACAAGAATTGCTTGGGGACACATGGATCTCCTTGCCAACTGATTCTACTCAATCTATAAGTAGATTTGATGTTCTTGATAGCAACCACTAACACAAAAAAGAAAAATCATCAATGTGACAAAAAATAATGTATTAGATCTCATGAATATGTGTTTGAATAATCTTTTACAAAGAAAAATATAATCGGTTTTTTGTACCTTCAATCTCATTTGTCTGAGGTAGAGGAAGCTGCAGAACTGAGTAAACTTCAAAAGCATTCAGTAGAGGTGGAAGTGTCGATCTTTGGGTTTTTATCAACTGCATACGGCATTTACCTCCTATGCATTCCTTAGGAATTGTGGTAAGCATAGTCTCTATTTCTAGAAATTTAGGACTAATAGCTTTACTATTAATTGTTTCTCCATTCAATACACAGTCAAATTCTCTAGTTTCATTGGAATTTATGACTTGGATCTCAGAGAAGTGTCTGTACAAGTAAATTTGTTCATCATGATTCTCCAAACTCCAATTTATCGTTAGTGGTGCATCAAGATTTGTAGGTATCGCGGCCACTTTAAGCACAGCTTGCGGTGGATCATAGCCATTTTTGTTGGACACATTTGCAGTTGTCGAAATTTGTGTCCATTCGGGTTGAAAATACGGAATCCATGTACGATCATAAACATCTTTCGGGTACCTGTCACAACTCACAGTCGTTCTCTTACTATTGATTACTGAAAAGTATAATGAGTAAAACTCTAAAGTATGTATGCTTCAACATTTTAATGTGTATATATATACATACTAGTTATGGGTTGAAGTTGAATACGTACCGAAGATTAATGGTGGAATTGCTAAGATACACACGAACGTAAAGTTTGAGGGAACCAGATTTAGCAATGTAAGTACCCTTCGCCAATGGACGTAGTTCTAAAGTTGATATCATGGGTGTAGTTGCTCCTGTTTTGACAAGACAAATTTGCAAAGAGTTTGATTTTGGGATGTGAATGATCTCTTTCCCTGAACCAGATGGTTCTTTTTGCAAATCTATAGTTGTCCACTTATTAGGGCCTATATACAAATCGAATTCCGGACTAAGATTTAGCCCGTCAAAGTTTCCATAGAAAAACATAGCTCTAATTAGATAAGTTATCCCTGCTTCCACCCTTAGATCATAGCAATTTCGTATTCCATCTGGAAAATACCGTAGGGTCGAGTAAGGTTTAATGTTTTCTGATTCAGAATTTGTAGGGATTCTACCGATCTTCCCACTTTGGATGAAATTCTCGTCTGATGTGAACTGTATTTCAGTTTCTGGTTCTGTATAAGGAGGCTCATTTAAAGGTAAGCCACAATCTAAACTGATAAAACCTGTTAAGACATGAAACATATGAATTGTGAAAAGAGTATTGGTTCATGGATATATGGACTAGGGGAGACTAAACGGTAAAGCAAGGCCATCCATTTATAAATGATAACATACGTAGATACCTTGTTGATTTTGTGCTTCAGCAAAACGAAGGATGGCAAAAACTCCAGATCCAAACAAGACCATCAAAATCGAGTGAGGACTCTTCATGATACCTATCACAAAACACACAGCAAAAGATCAACACTCACGAATGTACTCTGCACTTATATACTAAACATGTACGGACATACAAGTTAACCCCCTTCACTAGTGGATACCAATCATAAAAACCCTGTTAAAGTCAAACATATCAGAAAATGAGCGACTATGGATACATGCAATGTCTTGCTTAAAGAAACCCAAGTGAAAGAGTGAGCAATTATGTCTTCTAGTGAAACTTCACTGTCGCCGGATTAATATATATATGTTAAATCACGCGAAAAGTCTTCATGCATGTTGTCCGTGCGTATCGTCGACCGGGTCGTATTACAACCTTGATAGAGAATTTGTTTAGTGCAATTAAATTGGGTATTTTTTTTGCTAAAAAATTAAATTGGGTTGTTAATTCTTGATTATAAAATATACAAATTGCTTAACTAGACTTTTTTTCTTTAACAAAAAAAAAATAATTAACTAGACTTTTCTTCCAAAGAACTTGTCATTCTACGAAATATTTTGGGCTTTTATATTCACCACCATTACGCATGAAGAAACATGAATAAGAGGGCTCAGGGAGTTGACTTTTGGTTGTTCTTAGGCATATATAATATATACGATGTTTATAATTTTACATGTCAAAAGTTTCTGAATGAAAAAATAATTAAGAGTATATTAGATTTTAATCCGCGTCAAATACGAGATTAAAATATATGAAAAAAATCAGAATATTTTTTTAAAAATATATAGGAAAAATTAAAAGTAGTAAAAATCAAATAATACATCTCTCATATAAATAAATATATTTTATTTTACAAACTTTAATTTGCATGATGTAAATATTTTTATGTAAATTGCATACGTTTGAGATTATGAGTTCTTTTAAATTATTTGAGTTTAACAAAACCTAAATATATTGCGTATAAAAATTTGATAATAGAAAAATATTAAAAATTGAAAGTGATGGGTATTCCTAAATTAATTAATATATAAATTTTAAATTTTAAATTAAAATGTTAAGTTTTAGTTGATTTATATTTGTACCATCAATGCCTCAAGTTTCCGACTCCGAACGGTGTGTCCACCCTTCACGGAAACCAGAGGATGGCCCGAACGTGCTTCATAACTGAGCGTCGGTTGCGTAAAATAAACACAAATGCCATTACCATCAGCCAGTTCGACCCCGAGCCTCAGCGCAAAGTAACCGAGCTCATTCAACTCGATGAGGCAAATCCTGATCGGCAAGTTGCAATTGGGACGGAGTTGAAACCACCGGTCAGGGAAGCTCTCGTGCAGTTTTTGAAGAACAATGCATCAACGTTTGCTTGGTCAATCAAGGATATGCAAGGGATCGACCCCAGTATCACGAGTCATAAGCTCAATGTTGACCCGACTTACAAACCGATTAAACAGAAGCGTCGGAAGCTTGGGCCTGAACGCGCCGAAGCAGTTAACGAGGAAGTCACCAAATTGCTTGAAGCCGGATCAATCGCCGAGGTAAAGTATCCTGAGTGGCTAGCAAACCCCGTGGTCGTGAAAAAGAAGAACGGCAAATGGCGAGTCTGCGTGGACTTTACCGATCTAAACAAGGCTTGCCCCAAGGATAGTTTCCCGTTACCTCATATTGACCAGTTGGTCGAAGCAACCGCCAGGAACGAGCTCCTATCTTTCGTGGATGCATTTTCCGGGTATAACCAGATAATGATGCATCCAGACGACCGCGAAAAGACAGCCTTCATTACGAGCAGGGGCACCTACTGTTACAAGGTCATGCCGTTCGGTCTAAAGAACGCGGGAGCAACTTACCAGTGCCTAGTCAACCAGATGTTCGCCGAACAACTCGGGAAAACAATGGAAGTTTACATCGACGACATGCTCGTCAAATCCCTGAAGACCGACGACCATCTCGGCCATTTGGAAGCATGCTTCCAAGTCTTGAACCATTACGGAATGAAGCTCAACCCAGCCAAGTGTACCTTCGGTGTCACGTCGGGAGAGTTCTTAGGATACATCGTCACCAAGCGCGGTATAGAGGCGAACCCGAAGCAAATCGCCGCCATCGCCGACCTGCCCTCGCCGAAAAATAAGAGGCAGGTCCAACGGCTAACTGGTCGAATCGCCGCGCTAAACCGGTTTATTTCAAGGTCGTCAGACAAGTGCCTTCCCTTCTACCAACTCCTCCGAGCCAACCGAAAATTCGAGTGGGATGCAGCCTGCGAAAAGGCCTTCGAGGAGCTGAAAGCATACCTTTCCAGTCCACCCGTCCTATCAAAGCGAAACTTTGCTGCTCTACATCTCTGTATCCGACTCTTCCGTGAGCGGTGTGCTCGTTCGCGAAGACCGGGGCAAGCAGAAACCAGTGTTCTACATCAGCAAGTCTTTAATCGGAGCTGAGCTTCGCTACCCGACGCTGGAGAAGCTAGCCCTCGCTGTGGTCGTGTCATCCCGTAAGCTGCGACCTTACTTTCAATTTCACACAATAGCAGTCTCCGCACAGAGCTGCACAGTCCCGGTCATTCAGGCCGGATGGCGAAGTGGGCGGTCGAGCTCAGCGAATTCGACATTGAGTTCAAACCCAGAGTAAGTGCCAAATCGCATGTTTTGGCAGACTTCATCATCGAGCTTCCCGCCGAGCAAGCGCCGATGGATCCAAACACCTCAGAGTGGATCCTCCACGTCGACGGGTCCTCATCCCGTCACGGCTCCGGGATCGGCATCCGACTCGAATCGCCAACTGGGGAAATTTTAGAGCAGTCTTTCCGCTTGGAATTCAAGGCGTCCAACAATGAAGCCGAGTACGAAGCCCTAATCGCCGGATTGCGGCTAGCTCGAGAACTCGGAGCGGTCCAGATTCACGTGTTCTGTGACTCTCAACTGGTTGCCAGTTAGTTTTCCGGCGAATATAAAGCTCGCGACGAGCGCATGGATGCGTATTTGAAGCTCGTTCGCAGCATCGCCGACAGCTTCACGAGCTTTCAGATCACAAAGATTCCCCGCAGCGAAAATATTGTCGCCGACGCTCTCGCTGCTCTCGGGTCCTCTTCCGACACTGATCGAAGACGCACTATCCCGATCGAAACAATCGCGGAGCCAAGCATTGAACTCGCTCGAGGTGTATGCCACGTTTACGAGGTGAACGACGACGAAATCCCTCCCGAGTTCGACGACGATGCAGTTGCGACCTCAAAGGTTGGTGTCGATTAGAGGGATGAAGTTCGCGAGTACCTCGCTCTTGGGAAAGTTCCCGAGGATAAGTGGGCCGCAAGGAGAATGCGCGTCCGCGGGGCACATTACACGCTCGTCCAAGGCGAGCTATACAGATGGAGTGCGACCGGGGTCCTGCTCAAATGTCTGGCCGGGGACGAAATTTATCGAGTAATGGCCGAGACGCACGAGGACGAGGGCGGCAACCATTCCGGAGGACGAGCACTGGCTATGAAGTTAAAGAAGCTCGGATTCTTCTGGCCCGCCATGATCACCGACTGCGCAGCCCATGCCCGAAACTGTGAAAAGTGCCAAAGACACGGCCCGATGATCAATACCCCGGCCGAGCAGTTATCGATCTCGTCCGCCCTGTACCCGTTTATGCGTTGGGCAATGGACATCATCGGTCCTTTTCCAAAGTCTCGTGGCAGGCGTTTCGTGATCGTCGTCACAGACTATTTCACAAAATGGATCGAGGCCGAAGCCTATGTTCGGATCCACGGACACGACGTTCAAAACTTCGTCTGGAAGTATGTCATCTGCAGGCACGGGCTGCCCTACGAGATCGTTGCCGATAACGGCTCCCAATTCATCTCGAACGCATTCGAAGACTTCTGCGCAAAATGGAAAATTCGTCTCAATAAATCCACCCCGAGGTACCCCCAGGGAAACGGACAGGCTGAAGCGACGAACAAGGTCATCATCGACGGCCTCAAGAAAAGACTCGAAGAATCCAAATCTCTTTGGACAGATGAGCTAGACGGAGTACTCTGGTCTTTCCGGACATCTCCTCGATCGGCAACCGGACGTACCCCGTTTTCTCTGGCATACGGCCTCGAAGCGATGGCTCCCGCCGAGGTCAACGTTACCAGGCGCTCATCCCGGCCTGAACGACAAGATGCTGATAGACAACCAGGACTTCATTGAAGAGGAGCGCAACCAGGCGCTCATCCGCATTCAAAATTATCAGCAAGTAGCAGCACGTTACTACAACAAACGTGTACGAGGTCGCCGTTTCGAGGTCGGCGATCTCGTGCTACGCAAAGTGTATGAAAACACAGCTGAGTATCAAGCAGGTAAACTGGGAGCCAACTGGAAAGGACCCTATCAAATCACCGAGGTCATCAAGCCCGGAGTCTATCGGTTGATGACAATGCATGGCGAGCCGATCCCACGCTCCTGGAATGCGATGAGTCTGAAGAAATATTTCTATGACTCGCGCTCGTATCAGTCCGCACCGCCCACGTAGGATCATCATCATCGTCACGCCCTCATCCCCCCAATTCCGACAAACAGGATCGTCAAAAAAAAAAAAAAAAGACCGCTCTACAAGCTCGTTCACAAATCTTTCCTCCCAAACTCTTGTCTTTCAGTTCGTCTCTACTTCTCAGTTACACCGGTTCCATATTAATTGCCCTATTTTTAGCTCCGAGCTACAATGAACATCGGTGCCCTGGCCAGGCATCCGATCTCCGCGTTCTCCATGAATGCAGTGGTGAAATAACCCACGGCTTCGAGTTCGGAAAAATAATCCTAGTTCGTTGACACCAAAAGCCGGGCCTGATCCCGCATCGCGTTCCCCATGGATGCAGTGGTGAAATAACCCGTCTTCTAGTTCAGAAAAATAATCCGAGTTCGTTGACACCAAAAGCCGGGCCTGATCCCGCATCGCGTTCCCCATGGATGCAGTGGTGAAATAACCCACGTCTTCTAGTTCGGAAAAATAATCCGAGTTCGTTGACACCAAAAGCCGGCCTAATCCCGCATCGCGTTCCCCATGGATGCAGTGGTGAAATAACCCACGTCTCATAGCTCGGAAAAATAATCTGAGCTCGTAGACACTTAAAGCCTGACTCGATCCCGCCTGGAAAGTCCTTGCATATAACTAAGTATAATAAGCCGAACCCGTGTCGCAAACTTAGCTATAAGGGCAATGTTACTAAGCCGGGTCCAGCCTCGCACAACCAAGCAATACAATCTAAGTAAGATCCAACGAGCTCTCTCTCGGCGAACTTTACCACAAATTGCCCAGGACAATCGAACTTGTTTTCGATCGTGTTCAACGTGTAAACTACATATCTCGAGCACGACAAACTAACAGAAGAAAATAAATCTCGAACGAGTAAAAAGATCAGCATAACAAAGAAAAACCGAAACAAAGTTTAGAATATAAATAAGGCCGAGGACTCCCACGAGTCCGAGGCAAATTCAGTCTTAACAAAAGTAAAGGGACCCCTACGATCCCGAAGCAAAATCAGGTTCGAAGATTACAAAAATTAAAACCAAGGCCGCAGGCGGCCCGATTATTAACAAAAGAAAACATTATTAAGAAGAAGGGCGAGGAGACTGCCCCGGAAGGTTGGTCGGAGGATAAAGAGGAACAAGAGGCTCGCCGGTCTGGTCGTCGACTCCATCCGCGTCGCCAACCTGACTATCGGCCTCATCCACGAAGGCGTGCGGCGAGGACGATCCTTCTGAAAGAGGAGAAGGAGGAACCCACTGCTCGGCAGGTATTCTGTCCTCGTCCGGGGTCATCACAAAATCGGAGGGAACGATCTCCACGATATCGATCTCTTTGATTTCTTCAGGAAGCGTCTTCAGATCGTTCTCAATAATTTCCTTCTGCTCAGACGAGATAAGCTCCCCTTTTTCTTCAGCTTCATAAACCCCCTTCAAGCAGGTCGCTTGGTTGAGATACGTTTGCTTCGCGTAGACCTCATCCATAGCGCCGAAGTAATACTTCAACTTCCCTAGCTTGGCCTCGACCCGCGACTTCAGCATTTCTTCAGCCAACCTCCTTTCCTTCGCGACCTCGAAGGCTCGAGAACTCCTCAGTCTTGCCTTTTCATCCTTCAGCTTACTCTTGAGCACCACATTAGCCGCCCTCTCTTCAGCGAGCGCCGTCTCGAGCGCTGCAAACCTCAACTCAAGAGCCTCGTTGGTTTCCTTGTGTAGATCGATTGTCCGCTTGTTCATCTCGAGCCGCTTCTTCTGCTTCTCCAACCGCTCGCACGCCTTCTTCAGGCAATGATCAAAATGCTGAGCCATGCGGTTTGTGCTCGCAACCATCTGCGACCAAAGGCATGACGATCAGGGAACGAATAACGAGCAGAAGAAAGAAAAATCACTCAAAAGATCATAAGCATACCTGAACAGTCTGCTGCGCCCAAGAAGAATACACCTTCTCGCTAAAGAGATCCTCGGCAGAAAGGTCGACCTCGAACTTGCCCCCGCTTTTGATACTGCTCAAGTACTCAGCACATAACTCGGGGAACTCACTCAGACTCTTCTCCTTCCCCTTGAAAGAGAAGCCGAAGTCGAACTCAGTAGAAGCTGGCTCGCCTTGTTGCTCCCGAGCATCCCCTTCGGCAACCACCTGAATCGAGGGTCCAGCGACCACGTCCAGTGGAGAGATTCCTGTGTTCGCCCGTTCTGCACTGGAACCCCCAGCTTCATCGGATCGGGCCCGTTTTTCGAGTATGGCTCGCGCCAACTCCTCTTGACGAACACTAAGAAAGACGAGATCCGATGGAGACACGGCCGGGGAAGAGGCTCGCTCACCCGCTCCCGTGGCAGACGGTTCGGTGGCCTCGGCGACCATGTCAGGAACCGCTGCGGGGATGACCTCAGTGTCATCCCTCGGGAACTCCTCGTGTCCCCGTTCTCTCTCTTCTTCTCGCCTCTCCTCTTATTCCCTTCTTCGTCTTTCTTCTTCCTCCCTCTTCTTTTTGAAGACTTCCAGCTGCTGCGCCATTCGGTCGCGGTAATTAAGCAGTTTGGCATTCGGATCCGCACTTGCGGACATCAACCCCTTTTCTTTGCCGTGCTTAACCGGCAGCGTGGCGACCACAACCTTGGCCTTCTTTTTTTTCTTTCTCTCTTCCTCTTCGTCACCCCCCGTCGGTCTCTTCGCTTTTCTAGCAGTCTTCTCTGCTCGGGGCGCGGGGGGGGGGGGGAAAGGAAGTAAGCGCCGGTGCAAGAGGAAGGTCGTACCGACCTACAAACACATCAGGAGCTCGGTCAGAAACCCAATTTAACTAATACCTGGACCGAGGAAGAAGGCCGCGAAAGTTACCTGACAAGATGCGAGCACGGGCTCGCTGAATCCGCGCCCTCGGAAATTGCTCGGGCCACACCACTGATACTGAAACAGGGGCAGCCTGTCCCTCAATTGGGGGAAGCCGGGGGAAAGGCGCGAAGTGGAAGGGGGCGATCTGCAGAACAAACAAAGACGAATTAAATATTAGTCGAACAATCTAAAAGGTAAACGCAAAGACAAGGTCCCTACCGACGTCAACGTTCCACCCAGATTGTATTTCCCAGTCCGGGTTTCTGACTGAAGCTCGATCAATCTTCACATAGAAGTATCGAGCCTCCCAGTTCGCAGTCTTGTTCCCGGGGGAACATGCCAGGAGGACGTTCTTTAAACTGAGGTAAAATCGGCGGCTCCCAACCGGCCCGAACCTGTTAAACTTCGTCAGTTCTTCAAGGGTGTCGCAGCACACCCTTCGATTAACCTCGGCCGCCAGGACCAGCACCCCCACCAAGTTGTGGATCGCCGCGATCGACAACTGCGATATAGCGTTCCTACGTCGAGCGCAATACTCGACTAAGACCCTCGGGAGAGGAAACCATAGCTTCCCCTCGTAGAAGTAAGATTCGAGCAAGCACATGTACCATGGGGGAGGAGTTCAGGGACGATCTTGGGGTGATGGAAGAAGAAGTGTGACGTTCGCAGGAACGCCGTGCGAGGAACGGAGAGCAGCAAGCGAGACCGCGTCCGACCCGGTCGGCAGGTTATCCTTGCCTTGAAGAACAACCCTAGCTCTGAGCCCGGGAGCATTAGAACGATCGCCATCACCTAGCTCGAACTGAGCAGTCTCGTACCCAGGGTCAGACGGGCTAGGGGTCAGGGCCAAGTTCTTTGTAGCACCAGCCCCGCTGCCTTCTTCTGGTCGATTCGAGCTCGACTGCGGGCGAGTAGTCGGCGCTGAAGCTCGCCTCGAGCTGGAAACAGCCTCATCACGAGACGGACGAGACTGCCGAGCTCTCTGGACCAGAGGAGCCGAGCCCACTGTGCGTCCGCTTGAAGACTCTTCGTCTCGACGAGACGAGTACTGGGGATGCTGAGATTCACCAGAACGAGCCGAAGCGGATTCTTCGCGTTCATTTGAGTCAGACATGATTGCAGATTTGGAGAATCGAGATCAGAAATTTGAGGAAGCGTTAAGAGCAAGATCGGAAGAAAGCGAGATCGAGCAACAAGAAAAATAGAGAGAAGTTAGAGAGATGGCAAAGAGAGAGTACTTTCGCAAAAATTAGGAAAACGCGGAATGAAAAATGAAGGGAGGCAGGGTTGTTTATATAGGCCGAAGTCGGGAAGACGAAGGGTTTCCTCGATGCTCACACCTCGCCCAACGACAGCCAATCAGAAGCAAGGAGGAAGCAGGCCGAATGTTTCATGGGCCTTGAAACCGCATCGACGAGCCCAAAGCCCATCTACTCGCCGACTGGGGGGGGCTACTGTTGGGCATGGACTTCAACAGTAGTCACTTTTAAAGCCCACTTCCGAAAAAGCCCAGCAAACAGAAGTCCAACGAGTTTGGCCCAGAAGGTGGAAGTCCGGCGAGCTCGCCCCAGTAACTGACGATCCAGGCCCAAAGAAAGCCCAGCCGCCTTCTGCAGTGAATGACGTCAGCACTGGTCCCAAGGCAACCCTAGTACCTTATTCTCTCCACTTTTAGTATAAATAGGGGTCCCCATCTCATGAGTTGTGGCATCACTTTTCCACTTTTGGGCAAGTACAAGGGAATTTGAGAGCTAAAGCAATCATTCTCTAACACCAAAAGGAAAGAACCGCCTGATCGAGCCCGATTGATCAAAAAGTACAAGAATTATTCATAGAAAGGCTACGCAGAGTTCGTACTTATCACACCGATATTCCGACCTCAAGTGCTCTTATCACCGGGTTCCGACCTCCGATTCACCGACCTCGTCATCCAGTTATTCAGTCAATCTAGATCTTTAACCCGATCTCGTTTTCAGTTACAAGTTCCGACCTTGAAAGCGACGATCTCATTCCACATCTCGATACTCAGAAAACCGAACACAAGGTTCGTCAACCGATCTAAGCTTCCGAGCTCCATACACAATCTTTTCTAGCACGTACAATACCACATGTTGTAGCCCGTTTCCGAGTTAATATCAATAAACGAGAATTTCCGATCCTCTTACTATATATAAATTTATTGTCGAACTCATGGATCAACAATATTTGGAGCAGTGGATTCGGCCAGCTCACCCGACTTAGTCCTACGAACAAACATTTATACGCCAAACTGGCCGAGTTTGAGGCAACCATCTCACACGGTCACGGGCTGGTCATACGAAGAAGCATGACCGCGCCAAAATGGTAGAAGTGTGACTCGGCCATGAGACAGTGTCCCAATTGGTAGCGTCAAGACCTGTCGTTTCTAATTTCTAACTTTTTTTTTTTTTCAGTTTGACCTAGCTGGTTGATCCAATTTAAACTGTAGAAATTTAAAACTTTATATTCAGCCTTTTTAAAAAAAAAAAGAATATTCAGCCATTTTTTAGATTACGTTTTGTTTTCATTCATATTTCTGGCTTATCAAATTTTCAGCACCCGTCGATAAAACATGTCAAGATTGCGGTAGTCAACTCCTCAAGAGAACTCGATTCCATGCAGTCAAGAACCACTCCAGTGTTTCCTTTTGGGTGTTATCGAGGATTTATCATTTCTCGCTTTCCTCATATATTCCTTGGCTATGTAGTCGCCGAAACAAACAATTCATACATTTTAGAGAAATTTTAAAAAATACCACTTTTTAAGTGTTACTTTACAAAAATTCCACATTTTTGAAATCTTTACAAAAATGCCACATTTTTGAAATCTTTACAAAAATGTCACTTTTTCAAAATTATTTTTTCTTTATATCATTTATGTTTGGGTTAATTATGTTCTATTAGGGTTTAGTTATGAGGGTTTAGAGGGTTTTAGGTGTCAAAACATTTTTTAGGGTTTAGAATTTTAAGTTATAGGCTTTATAAATCTATAATTAGTGGCATTTTTGCAAATAGACACCCCTAAATGGCATTCTTATAAATATGCACACAAAAAGTGGCATTTTTGTAATTGTCGCTACATTTTAATAGATTCTCATATGGGAAACGGTTCACTAGTGTTGCAAATAAAAAAAGATTCATAGTCATATCTAGTGGTATTACTCTATTTTATGACCTATAAATTAACAATATTAATTACCAACTGTATTGTCCACTAGAAAACGTATTCACTCATTCCTTTGAATTTGTTTTCATAAAACTAAATTAGACACGTTATCACGTTTTGAAGATTGACTTGGTAAATGACTATCTTGAAATTTTTAAATACCCATTTGCTTACAAACATCTTGTATTGTTCAAAGTTTAGGTAGTTTCTGTTTTGATTTTGTTTTTGAAGTGGAGGAAAAATGGAGAGTCACCGTGGGCTTCTGTTGGTCGTCCTAATAGCAACTTCTGCCATTATTCACCTTGTTCGAGCTAAAGATCCCGAAGGTACCCACATCTTATTATTCTGTATATTTAGGGTCTTCTTCGTTTTTTTTTTTCTTTTCTTTTTGTTTTTCACTTTTGGCATCCATTATTATCGTCCTACTACAACAAAACTAATGGAATTACCTCCGATATATGTTTTTTTTTTTTTAATTATAAAGACCTCCGAGATAATATGGGTTGGGTTGGCATTGTTGGCGACGTTAATATGCTTTGATGTTAGAAATCTGACAATGCCTATAAATTAGAGAAATACACCAATTCATTCATTATTAATTGGTTATTATGAATAAGAAACTCATATGGGAACTCGAAACCAACATGAAACCAATTGATCCAAATAAAAATCGATCATAGTATTAGAGTTAGTATATATATAGTAGAACCTCAATAAATTAATACTCTTTAAATTAATAATCTCTATAACGTAATTAAAATTCTCCGGTCCTAAGTCGGGCCAATGTAAAAATTTACAAATTTCGATAAGATGATAAAATAATAATTTTTTTGAAACTCCTATGTAAAATATGGTCCCAATAATAGTATAAATTAATAATCATATATTGTTAGACATATATAACTATAATAATGTATTAAAACATGGTTTTAATGAATTTTTTTTATTTAAAGTTGAAATATTGTTAGAGCTTATCTTCAACTTTGATTGTTTGTAGGTATGTATCCAAAATTTATGAAAAATTGTAGATAGAATAATTGATTCTTTACACATAATTCTTTCTAAATGTATCCCCCATCAACATTAAAGAAAATAACCATGATTTTTATAACTTTTATACATAAAAAACATGTATCATTTTAATTGAATAGTCTATTATGATATTAACATCCATTCTATTGCGATAATCAAATATTTTAATCATAATATCAAGTTAATACATGTTATTTTTGCAAATAAATTTAACTAAATTTCTTAATATAACATCATTCGAAAAAAAATTTGGATGAATTACTTTCTAAAAACAGATTATCTCTATAAATTAATATTTATTAATTTATCGATTAATTAATATTTCTCTAAATTAATAAATTTTCAAATTCCCAACATCATTAATTAATTTATAGAGGTTTTACTATAGTTGGTTTGGTTACTCTTGGTATAATCTCTTGTATAATCTGGTTAGCTGTTGGTTAGAGTTTGTATATACGTAGCCTGAACTTATCAATTCACGTTGAGAGTTGATAGAGAGAAATAGAAAACAGTTGGATATTTTCTTTTCTTCTTGATCACAAATCGTCACAACTCCCATGAAAATTCTCTGTTGAGATGAATGGCTCTTAAGAACCAGCGTCACATGGATAAGTTTTTAATTGATTTTCTTAAAACGTCATAAATCTTGATAGTATTATTAGAACCAATGTTCAAGAAAGCGCTAGGCGTTAAGCAGGCGGCCATTCAATGCCTAGTGTCTAGAACACTTAATCAGAGCTTAGACGATTTAATAGGTGGTATAAGCGTTTTATAAAAATATATAATATATTAAATATATATATATATATATATAGAAAAATATATATTAAAAAACATAATTTATAACTAACAGCTTTATATTGTATTTATTTTCATCATTTTATAGACAAATATATAAAATTTTTTTACAATTTATATAAAAGAAAATTTATATTACTTTATTATTATAATACTATAATATTTTAGGCGGCAAAAGCGGTAATCGCCACGGTCTCTAGGGGTCTAGCGCCTAAGCGCCGCCTAGGCAAACGCCTGGAACGCTTTTTAGAACACTGATTAGAACCTTATCGTCACCAACATATAACCGGTACGATCAGAACCTATCATCTACTTCTAGATTGTCTATCTGGAAGTAGATGACAGATGATGTTTGTTCTATTGCAATTAAATACATCATCCAAATGTACTAATCTATATGTATTTGTAAAACTTATTAAAAAAATTTATAGATGTAGATGGTTCATTTAGATGAGTTTAAATGGTGCATTTAGAAGTAGATGATTTTTGCAAAAATTGTAAATGTCTAAAATACTTCACTTATAATTATGATTAAAATAATGTTATTTTTATATAGATTTTTTGTTTTATATGTAAAAAGCTTAGATTTACACAAAAAATTCTCCAAAACCCGTAAAATAAGGAATTATCATTTTTGCATTGTAAAACTACAATTTGGCTTGAAAATTGCGGAATATATATTTTTCCCGCCAAAATGATATTTTTCGTCAACACCGCACAATTGCGTAATGACATTTTCCACCAAAATTGTAAAATTGTGTTTTTCTGCCAAAACTGTAAATTATAATTTGGCAGAAAAATGGCAGAATTGTATTTTCCACCCAAAATAATCCAAAAACAATATTTCTCGCCAAAACCGCAAAATTACGTAATTATATTTGTCACCAAAATCGTAAAATTATGTTTTCACGCCAAAACTGTAAATCATGATTTTGGCGGGAAAATGATAGAACTGCATTTATCCGCCCGAAAAATACTATCCCGTCAAAACTGCAAATCCCGTAATTATATTTTCCATCAAAATCGTAAAATTGTTTTTTCTACCAAAACAGAATTATATTTTCCTGCCAAACAAATATTTTCACGTGAAAGCCGTTAAAGGCCGTAAAATCGTGAACTCGTCTTTTCTCGTTAAAACTGTAAATCACGACAGTGGAAAAAAGATGGCGGAATTGCATTTTGCCGCCAGCAATTTCTTTTGTTTCCACGTACTTTGTTGACTTTATTTGATACAATTAAAATGCCATTGTCCATATTTGACACAATTAAAACGCTATTGATAACTCACCATATCACGGGATGCGACTAATATTGAAAAAATGATGAGATGTGTTAACACATAAATTAATAAAGAAAAGATAAAAATAAAAATGCAAAACGAACAAAATAATTGTCAAGTATAGTAAAAAGAAAAAAATATATAATTCAAACTAACTAGAAAAAATGAAAACTTCTAATAGTTCAAACTAACTATATAAAAAACCAATACTTCAAAATAATTGTAAAAATAAATTAATAAAAGAAGGAAGAGTATAAACTCTAAAAAATGAAGAGAAATTTTCTTTTTAAATAACAAAATAAACTGCCTATGATAAAACAAAAGATTTTATTAATTTTTTTGTCATCTGAATTATATTGAATATAGAGAGGATATACAATCAACCTCACAGTAATTCAAAATATTTTATTATATAAAAGAGGAAAAAAGTTAATAATTTATGAAAGTTTCAATCAGCCATTGAAAAAAGGAAAATAAATTATCATGGCATGAATTTAGAAACACAAATATACATATCGAACAAATATTAAAAGTGTCGTAACAAAAAAAAGGAAAATAAGTGTGATGAAAAGAAGAGGAGAGAACAGAAATTTTGAGAAAAGGTATTTTTGAAGTCCCATTTTCCAAAAATACCATATTTCAATTAAATCTTTGTAAAAATGTTATTTTTCAAAATTATATACTCATTATATAATTTATGTTTGGATTAGCTATGCTGTACAATATTAGAGTTTAGTTTTGAGGATTTATAGTTTGTTAGGGGTCAAAATATTTTTGAGACAATTGCAAAATTGCCATTTTTGGTATGTATATTTGCACAAATACCACTATAGGTTATCCATTTGCAAAAATGTCATAAATTATGAATTTTTAGAGTCTAAATATTAAAATTATAAATTTTAAAAAATATTTTGACCTCTAAAACCCCTAAACACTCAAAACCAAATCCTAATACAACATAGTTAACCCAAACATAAATGATATAATGAATAAATAATTTTGAAAAATGCCATTTTTGCAAAGATTTTGAAAAGTGGCATTTAAAAAATGGTATTTTTCAAAATTTCTCAAACATTGTTTAGGGTTAAAATTTTTAAAATTTAGCCTTTAAAAATTCATAATTAATGATATTTTTACAAATGAACAATTCATAGTGGCATTTTTTAAAATATGTACACTAAAAATGACATTTTTGCAATTGTTCTAAAATGAAAAACACATGCCACTGAAAAAAGGGAAACTTTTTTTTATGCCAGTACGTAAAAAACCAAAAAACGAAATTGTGCAATTACGTTAAAAACAAAGAGAAAATAGCATATTTCTCACGTACAGAATTTTGTTTCTTATTAATTGAAATTTCTCTTATGTACAGATTTTTTATTTTGAGAAAGTAACATGGGACAATTGGAGAAATATTACTTCTGTTGTGTATATTTGCAAGACTGTTACTTAAGAGTGTGTATTTGCAAAAATATCACTAATTATAATTTTTAAAGTCTAAATATTAAAATTATAGACCCTAAATAATGTTTTGATTTCTAAAACCTCTTAAATCTTCAAAACTAAACTCTAATACAACATAGTTAACTTTGAAAATAATTTTGAAAAAATGATATTTTTACAAATTTTTTGAAAATATGGATTTTGAAAGTGACATTTGTCAAGTAACAATACTCATGATCCCTTCAATCTATTTTTGGTGTTTGTGGAGGATAATTACGTACAGATTGACATGCATGTAAGCATGTTATACCTTTCAGAATTTATTTGTGCGTTCCGTCGTTTTATTCTCTAATTTCTAACCACAACGGGTCAAAGATCATGTTAGAGCAAGTCGAATACGAGAATCATATTAAATCAGATTATGATATGTGTTTACATGTAACACAAACTAAAGACATTTTAATTTTAAAATAGAAGACTAACAAAATAATTATTAACAAACTAACTAAACAATAAAAAGTAAATTTCTAATAGTGCAAACTCCAAACCAACTAGAAAGAAAAATAATCTAGGGACAATTGTAAAAATGCCACTTTTCAAAAATATCATTTTTTTTTTCAAAATAATACAACATAGTTAACTCAAAAATAAAGAGAAATTTTAAAAAATATCACTTTTCAAGTGTCACATTTCAAAAATACCACATTTTTAAAATTTTTGCAAAAATACTACTTTTTCAAAATTATTTTTTTATTATATCATTTATGTTTAGGTTAAATATGTTGTATAAGAGATTAGTTTTGAGGGTTTTAGGAGTTTTAGGGGTCAAAATATTTTTTAGGGTTTATAATTTTAAGATTTAGGCTTTAAAAATTTATAATTAGTGATATTTTTGTAAATGTACATCTCTAAGTGGCATTCTTGCAAATGTACACACCAAAAGTGGTATTTTTACAATTGTCCCAAAAATAAATGATATATTGAATAAATAATTTTGAAAAATTGGTATTTTTACAAAATTTTTTTAAAAATTGTGTTTTTGAAAAATGGCATACCAAAAAGGGTGATTTAGGTCAATAATATGTTATAACTGAAAATGTTAATTGGTAAGCAGTTTGATAATTATTTAGGTTGTATAGCTAAGAGAAAAGAATTTTGGACGAATTTGCCTTTATGATACACTACAAAGCAAACTGTCCAATCTGCCATAAAATAGATATAACATGATGTTTTTGAATTGTTTAATCAATTTCTCTTTCATCAATTTTTTCTCCATTTTGATATCCATGCCTATTAATGTTTATTGTTAGAACTGAATCATTTCAAAATCTATATGTAAAAAAAACAAGACTTTTTTCTTTACATGTTAAAGTTTGAAATTTAAAAAATAGACATAAATTACTAAAATTATTTCTATAATGTTAAAATGAAACGTAATATACCATATATAACATGATATATACCATATAACGTGTAATATTATATTCATCATGTTATAAACAATATTCAAAACATATTACTAAGTTTACTCGTATGTAACATAACATAACATACGATATGTATAACTATAAATTGGCAATGCCATATTAATATATGGCATGTTATATATTATATAACATGTTATATTTCAAATAACATGTTATACGTTACAAGAATATGATGTTCATAATAATAATATGACATACCATGTTAATATATGACATTTTGGATGATGTATAACATATTATCTTTCAAATAACATGCTATAGGATACAAGAATATGGCATACCATGTTAGTATATGGCATACCATGTTTATATATGATATTTTTTATGATATATAACATGTTATATCATACAAATACCTATAGTATATAGCATAATATACTATGTTTTATTTTTATATTATATTAATAGTTTGAGTAGTCACAAACATAAATAGTGTGATCATCAATATATATATATATGGTATGTTATTTATATGATTACGTTTCATTATAACATTTATATGAATAGTTTGTGTAATATAAGTCAATTTCTAAAATTTCAAATTGTATCATATGTAGAAAAAAATATTGTTTTTATATATATAGATGATACAATAATTTAATTTTTAAACAAAAAGTTATAGATCAAACAAAAACTAGATGAGAGAACAAAATGATGAAAGAGAAATGATTAAAAAAAATATCAGTTTTATATGATATGTTATTGTTGACTTTGACACATACTGACACATACTGACACATTCTGACACAAATTTTGTGTCACCACATTAAATCAGAGGGGTAGTAAGGTCACTTGTCAGTCTATTTCATTAATATATTCAAAAACATATTACATTACTAAATACCCTACTTTACTAAATACCCTACTTTAGCATGCCATATCATCCTATTTTCGTATAAAAATGGTATTTCTCAATAATCTAATTTTTTTTTCAAAAAAAGAAGAGAGTAAATGAAAAATTTTAATTAAGAAAAAGACAAAAAGTGAGTGATAGAACAAAATTGGATATATAAATAATAAAAAAAAGAATAGAAAATGAAACGATGACTCGATGGTAACATTATGTGATGTTTGATAACATGAATTGTAATACTTTTTATAGGTTCCATGATATGATCTAAATTTACTCTTTTTATTATTTTAACTTTACAATATTTTATTTATGCAATTTTATCACATAATTAATAAATCTTCGTAACAGATAAAAATATGATTTTTTTGCTGTTGTTGAGAATATGATCTAAATTATGCTTATTTTTGAATTCATATTATATATTGATCAGAACAAGAGAACTATGATATAAATTAATCTCTAATAATTTAAAATTTGGGATTGAATATTAATTCAAAATATTTTGACAATTCAATGAACTACTAATTAAAAATAAAATATTTATATTAATAATTTTTATTGTGTCTATCTGCGTATCAACGCGAGTCCAAATCTAGTAACGTATAATGTGTAATTTATTTACTTTTTGCTAGATCAAGTTAAATTTATATACGTAATATTATATATTATTGTATAGTAAGTTACGCACGTTTAAACACTGATTAAACCACGCCAACAAAAAAATTTTGATTACACCTTTTTTTAAAAAGGATTATTTGATAGAAATATAACAAAAAAAACTATAATATACATACTAACCAAAATCCCTCTTTTTCTCTCACTATCTTTCCTATCTCTCTCTAAGATTTTTCTAGCTTTCTAATTATAGTTTTTTTTTGTTATTATTGCAAATGACCTTAAAAAAATAATGGTTAAGGCTACAACTTATTACATACTTTGAATTGAATAATTTAAAATTTACGGTGTTATCTATACTACAATATCAAAATTTTCCAAAGATAATTGCAAAAATATCAATTTTGGTGTGACACTTTTCAAAAATGTCACTATGGGTTAATCTATTTGTAAAATGCCACTAATTATATATTTTTAAAGTTTAAATATTAAAATCTAACCCTAAAACTGTTTTGACCCCTAACAAACCCTAAACCCTTAAACTAAACCTTAATACAACATAATTAATCCAAAAACAAATAATATAAATATTTTTGAAAAAGTGGAATTTTTGCAATTTTTTTTTAAAAATGGCGTTTTTTCAAAATTTCTCAATTTTTCATCAGTTTTTCTAAATAAATGATTCTTGCGTTGTCATCTAGTGTTTCTTAGAGTATTTCCATCAAAGATATCTAATGAGATACCATACCAAAATATTAATAAAAAATTGAAAAAAAAAAGTAAGAGTGAGATACTTGGAAAGAAATGAGATACCCATGAAATAAATACCCAAATCACACTTTCTGGCTCACTTTTGTTTTCAAACATTAATTTTATTAACATAACTAAATTCAATTAAAATGAAATATTAAATTAGTAAAAAATTGTTTTGGATGTAACACATTCGCACACTCTTTTCAGTTACCAATGAGCTCTTTTACATCTTAGTAGGGTTCATCAGTTTGGATTGTGGGTTACCCCCGAATGAAGCGTCTCCGTATTTCCATCCAGAAAGTGGATTAACATATTCTTCAGACTCGAGCTTCATCCAAAGTGGAAAAATTGGAAAAATTGAAGAAGAGAAAAATTACTTAAAGATGGTGTGGACGTTGAGATATTTTCCAGACGGAAACCGCAGTTGCTACAGTTTCAACGTCAAGCCGGGGACAAACTATTTGATTCGAGCCAGATTTGTCTATGGAAACTATGACAGTCTTAATAATACTCCTACATTTGATTTACACATAGGCCCTAATTTCTGGAAAACAATGGATTTGGTGGGTCGTGTAGATGGTAGTGCGGGGACTGATATCATTCACACTCCAAGATCAAATTTCTTGGATGTGTGTCTTGTTAGGACAGGCACGACGATACCATTTATATCGTCTTTAGAACTAAGGCCTCTACCAAATAACAGTTATATCACTACATCTGGTTCGCTGACATATTGGGGGCGGTATTATCTTAGCGATTCAAAAATCCCATTAAGGTATGTCACCTCAATGATTTCTTTTATTAGTTTATGTATTTGCGTTACTTTTTTAAATCCATACACAGTTTTGTGTTATTCAATCACAGTTCAAACAGTTTACTGTATACTGAATGTTTTGTGTTATTCAATCACAGTTCAAACAGTTTATTATATACTGAAATTATGATTTAATTTTGATATTCGGTGTTCTCCAAACCATATCATTTTATCCATAAATCTACATTTAATAGTATAGTGAGGAGATATAAGGTGTACCGTGTATCCCGTGCTATTTGGACATCCATTTTTCTTTTCGTTGAATTTTTTTAATATCTTTGAGAATATTTCATCCAATAAGTCAGATTATGGAGAGAATGTAAAATTATGTTTAATGGCAGGTACCCACAAGATGCCTATGATCGACAATGGGCCCCATACCTTAACACGACATGGAAGAAGATTTCCAGTACCACACTCGAATCAAACAACACTGGTAGCTTTAACTTGCCGCAGGCTGCGATCACAACCGCTGGAACACCTACGAATGCGAGTGAACCACTGACTTACACTGACATTCTCCCATCTTCTAACGATAAAATGTTCTATTTCCTCCACTTCTCTGAGGTTCAAGTCTTAGGGGCCATTGAGACAAGAGAGTTCGACATTTTTTGGAATGGAAAAAATATTTTTGAGAGTTTTAGGCCTACATATCTTCAGCCAAAGACGGTGTACAACTCATATCCAGTTACTTGTGAAGATAGGCAATGCGTCTTAGAGTTAAAAAGAACTAAGACGTCTACTCTCCCACCTTTGCTTAACGCCATCGAAATTTATGTTGTTGTCGAGACGCCACAATCTGAAACAAATGAAAATGATGGTACGATATCAAGTTTTATGGCATGATTACATGATATATATATATGTTAAAGTTTTGAAATCGCAAAATATGCTAATTAGCTAACTTACAGTCCAACGTTATGCTAGTTCTTACAATCAGAAACATCAAAGCCACCTACGGATTGAAAGGAATCACATGGCAAGGAGATCCGTGCGTCCCACAAAAATTTGTGTGGGACGGTCTGAATTGTTACATCTTAGATACGTCTACACCACCAATAATCACTTCCTTGTGAGATCTTTACATCTTACACATTTTAAAATTTTGTCGAAAACATGTCTTACGGATATTACACTTGTATAACCAGAAACTTGTCTTCAATGGGGTTAACGGGAACCATAGCAGATGGAATTAAAAATCTTACCCATCTAGAAAAGTTGTAAGTATGATCATTCATTTTCTTAGTATATCAAACGTAAAGTTAAATGTTTAGTACATGAAAATATTACTGACTTCTTATTCTTACAAATTACAGGGACTTGTCAAATAACAGCTTGATAGGGGCAGTGCCGGAATTTTTAGCAAACATGAAATCTTTGTCGCTTATGTAAGTTTCTTGACATGTATGTGGTATATATTATTACTCAAATTGATCATGTCTCATGTATAAAGATTCTTCTGGTTTAAAGAAACTTGAGCAAGAACAATCTGAATGGTTCAATTCCACAAGCTCTTCGTGACAGAGAAAAGAAAGGACTTAAGCTAATGTAAGACAGAACTCCTTGCCAACACACATTTCATTTACTGTTCAAGTCATTCAAAACCCTAATATACTCAAATTTGTTTTTTTATAGTTTTGATGGAGATGCAAAGCCATGTTTATCCGGTTCATGTGAACCAAAGAAGAAATTCCCCGTGCTGATTATTGTTGCAGTAGTTGCTTCTGTGGTTGTGGGCATCGTACTAATACTGGTTCTCATTTTTGTATTTAAAAGAAAAAAGGGTTATACTCATGTGGAAGGTATCCTCCAAGACTCGTCATGATCAATCCAACGTATATACGTACAGTGTCATGGTGGATATATCGTTCTCGTACTAAATGGTGGATTTAATTTGTGTTCTCTGCAGCTCGACCACCATCATCTACTACGCTACGCGCAAATGTTACACCAACTGGTATATGTGATACATCGATCGAGACAAAGCGGAAAAGGTTTACTTACTCAGAAGTTATGGAAATGACAAACAACTTGCAAAGACCACTAGGTGAAGGAGGGTTTGGCGTAGTCTATCACGGCGATCTACATGGTTCGCAAGAAGTGGCTGTCAAATTACTATCCCAATCATCGGCACAAGGTTATAAAGAATTCAAAGCAGAGGTGTGAATTGCTTTATATCTTCTTAAGCTAAGCACAAACAGATAAATAATTGATTTAGTGATGTTCCATTATATTTCACATGTTTTGCTCCCTTTGGTCTACAGGTCGAGCTTTTGCTGAGAGTTCACCACATAAACTTGGTAAACCTTGTCGGATATTGCGATGAACGAGATCACTTAGCTCTTATCTACGAATACATGTCTAATGTAGACTTAAAACATCATTTGTCAGGTGAAACACACATCTAAATAAAGGCGTATTAGTTAACATCTTAGTTCTAAAAAAATAATACACAATTGCTGATTTTGACGATCAAATACAGGAAAACATGGTGCTCCCGTTCTGAGTTGGAGTAATCGACTGCGAATAGCCATCGACTCCGCACTAGGTTCTTACTAACCCACAACAATTTTAATCGTTTTCTTTTCATCACAAAATATTTCAAGTGGTTATTGCACTGAAATGATTTCAAGTCATCATTATATTAATTGAGGAGACACTAAGTGAAAGTTGCGCTTATGTTATAAACGTACAACTTTAGAAATCAAATACTAATTGTTGAATTTAAAAAAATCATCATTTTCACTTTTTATTATTTCTTTGATTTTTTATTTAAGAAAATTTACATACTTACACGATATTCCTTTATTTTGGTGAGTTCAAATAAGTTTGAAAGAACCCATAACCTCAAACGTATTCAATTTACATTAAAAACGATTACATTCAATCTAAGTGTCATACATGTTAAATTTTGTAAGATAAAATATAACCATTAATATGGGAGATATATCATTTGATCTTTTTGTTTTTAATTTATCTCGTATATTATAAAGTTTTATGATCTTTTATTTTCAGATATTCTAATCTCGCATTTGACGTAAGACATACAAAAATCTAGTATAAATATATATGCATACATCTTAATATACATTAAGTAAACTCGTAAAAAAATATAGACTTTTTCTAATCGAATACTTGTTTTCACTATTTGAAAACTCAAATACGATGACAATATTGATACAATAGTTTCAAATTTAAAATAATAATATGGATACATTTTTAGTTTTAATAGCATATCATATTCTTTTACAATTTGTTGAGATTCTTCATACTTGTCAATATTTGTAGGATTGGAATATTTACATATTGGATGCCGACCATCAATGGTGCATAGAGATGTTAAAAGTACAAATATATTGTTGGACGAACACTTCACAGCAAAAATTGCGGATTTCGGACTTTCAAGATCTTTCCAACTCGGAGAAGAATCACATGTTTCTACGGTGATTGCTGGTACTCCTGGATACCTTGATCCCGAGTAAGTATTTCTTTGTTTAGTCTTGGAATTAAACTTTTCTTAATAGAATCGGTGATCTCACATCAACTTACTAATCCTAAATGTGAAGTCCACAACATGCTGAAGTTTGTGTTGACATTCATTTTAGATGGTATAATTAATCACATGCACTATTTCTTGTTCTTGCCTCATCAGATATTACAAAACAGGTCGGTTGGCTGAGACGAGCGATGTCTACAGTTTTGGGATTGTATTATTGGAGATAATCACAAACCAACGTGTGATTGACCAAACCCGCGAAAAATCTCACATAACAGAATGGACATCTTTTATGCTTAATAGAGGAGATATTACCAGAATAATGGATCCCAACCTTAATGGCGATTACAACTCTCGTTCGATCTGGAGAGCAGTTGAATTGGCCATGTTGTGCGCAAACCCTTCGTCCGAAAAACGACCAAACATGTCCCAGGTTGTTGTTGAACTAAAAGAATGCCTTGCTTCTGAAAACACAATGAGAAATAAGAATCAAGATCTGGAATCACAAAGTTCCATGGAAATGAACATGAGCTTTGTAAACAATGATGTCCCTAGTGCAAGGTAGTATTTGCAAAGAAGCTAGTTCGCGTTGATGTATTTCTGCTTGTGGTATTGTTCTTTGGTCAGAGGAGTGCTTTTGTTTTGGGATATCATAACTAAATAAGAGATAAATATGTAGCACTCTTTTGATCTCACATTCTCTCTTTTATTTGAATTTGTTTGTTTGGAATTTGCAAAGTTGCCTTTCTTATTTAACTGCACTTTCTTTCTCAAGTACATATTTCTCTAATGATTATTGCTTCATTAGAAAGTGATTCAACAATTCCTACTTGAAATTTGTTCTTGGATCAAAGAGAAGAAACTTACTGAAGAGAATAAAGTTGACAAGCTAGTGTGGAAAGATTTCAGAGAGTAATTAACTCATCAGCCAGCCCAACAAAGATCGAGCCCGTTGATGCGTGTCAAATTGTATTTGTATACCTAAACTTAGCTAACAACACACTCTAATTGTTGTAGCATAACATAGGGTCGAACCACAGGGAGTTAAGAATAGCTACACTAGGAATCCAAGTAATCGAATAAGCTAAGCAATTTGATGTTGTATTTCGGACTTTAAAAATCCTAATTTCGAAACTAAGTGAAACAAACGAAATTATAATGCAATGGAAGGCTAATCCAAACCAAACAAGTAAACAAACACTAATTTGATCAAGTATGAGAAAACATGGGCGTTGGGCAAAGCATTTGACTTGGGATGATCAATGACTAACTAATGATGGTAGGACAACAATTCAAACTCAATTCCATGACATGAATCACACAAAGTAGATTAATCAATTCCCATGATAATAATCCATTTACTAACCATTTAATTAAGCTAATTTCCCAATTGCAATTAACTGATCAATAATCATTAAGTACAAGTTCATAGAGCCAACTAAACACTTTAAACATCAATTCCCATTGGTTAAGAGTGAGAAGCAAGATTTAGGATTCTTCTAAACATATTATCGAAACCTTCCGGTCAATAAATGTTCATGATCTAGAATTTGATTGATCATATCAAATCTAGCATTAAGAACACCCTAAACTACAGAAATCATAAGAATCTAAGCCTAGACATCACTAATCATCCATCAAACATCCCTAATCTACTAAGCCCAAAAATCCATCAAGAAACTACTCACTAATAATGATGAAGAACACAAACATAATCACAATCAAAGACATAATCAATAATGAAAAGGATATAGATAAAGAAAACTTCACTAGATTAAGCATAAAGATCCAAGTACAAGCACATAATCATAAAAGAGAAAGTTTGATCTTAAAACATCAAGAGAAAGTTTAACACCCCAAAACACGTTTTTGACCAAAGAAAGTGGGATTAGGTGAGTTGATTTTCAGTCATTTTTGTGCTGTTCTGGCGAGTGAATCGATCGATCCACCCATGGATCGATCGATCCACCCATGGATCGATCGATCCACCCATGGATCGATCGATCCAAACCTTTAACAAGTGGATCGATCCATTTGTTAAAATGGGTCGATCCATTTTTCTTTTGGTCGATCCGTGGATCCACCAATGTTTCAGCATTTAATCGGATCGATCGATCCAATGGTGGATCGGTCGATCCAGTTCCATGTTCTGCGCTTGCTTCATTTGCTCGCCAGACAGACATGTCTTCACTAAATCTTCCATAACTTTCGCAATACAGCTCCAAATGAGTTGAAACTACCTCCATTGAAAAGCCAACTCAATTTCCTTTTAGAGCACAAAATATCAGATTAATCCGATCAAGGGAAGACCTTCAACAGAGATGATCTTTGAGCCGATTTGGACTTCTCATGCATGTGTTTTGCCCATTTGATCAATTCTTCTAGCCTCTTTGTCTCCAACTTACTCCAATATCTCCCAGGTACCTAAAAAAGAACCAAAAAATGCACAAAATGCAAAGAAATGGATCCTAGACTCTAAAATAATCCTAAGTATGAAATGAGACTCAAAATAATGAAAAATATGCAAAATGAAAGTCTAATGTCTATAAAAGCTAAAGAAAATATATGCTAAATATGCTAAAATATGAATGCATCAACTCCCCCGAACTTGCCTTTTGCTCGCCCTCGAGCAAACAAAGAGAACAAACCGGTGAAGAGGTTTGAAATGGAGAACTCATAGCCAAGAGATTGTTTTCCAAAGATCAAGTTGTCAATGCAAAATAATACAACTCAATGCTAAAGATAAACCATCTACTCAATCAAACTTCCCGTTCTCATCGCAACTCCAATGTTTTGCCTCTAAATTCAATGTCGAGTGACAAAATGTATCTTATCTACCAACTCCTTCAATTCATTAAGATTCAAAACCGTGTAGTCTTGCAAATGAGAATTCGACCTAATCCAATCGGCTTGGTAAGAGAATAAGTTCAACGTGAAGTGAAAAGGTGTTTTAAAACATTTTAGTGACTTCTCTCAACATATGGCATAAGTCAACACACAAAAGCAATGGAGAAGCGAAACAATTGATGCATACAAGATGTTTTCTTCCATTCTACCCACCCCATACTCTTTGTGTTTCACTCAAAATCACTCTTGTTCTCCACACCAATTACTTCATTTTTCTTTCTTTTATTTCAAGGATAGAACCTAGGGAGATCTTTCTTATACTTAGACAATTACTTTTGCTTTACTTATCTCTACTCCTTTTGATTATCTATATATATTTTTTCATTTCTAGTAGCTTCTTTACTTATATACTTAGCTTAAGAGTAATGTTTCTTTTTGTTTTCTCTCCTTAGACATCCGATTTTCTTTCTCTAAACCGTTTCGGTTGCACTTCTTTCCTTTTCATCTCTCCAACTTCTCACATAAGCTCACACCCTTACTCACCCTCACCAATTCCCAAAACCGTAATATAAAACAATGAGACTCCAAAATTCTCTTAACCCACCTAGACTAACCAATGAGACTACTCATAATGGAACAAAAGAACCTGTCATTTCCATCTCTAAAGATTTTATGCATGAGGTGCAAATAGAAAAAAGCCTCACTCAACAAATTAATGGTGGTTTCAAAGAAAAGCTAGGTGTAATCAAGGTGTGGTACCATCCTCATTCAAATTATGTACTTGAATCGGGATGGCCATTCAAACCATTAGAGAGTGGTAGAAGGAATGAAAATGGTTGAATGTGTATAAGTGAACCATGGTTAAGGTCAAAGACTCATAAGCAAGAGAATTTTAAATTCAAATTATGGTCTAATAAGGTGGAGTTGGTTTCAATTCAAACAAGTAATCAACAAGATTTAGAGAATCTAGAGTGAAGAGATCAAAGATATGGAGAAGCATGCTTTTCGCGGTTTATGAAGCCTAATAGAGCATTATCAAGACGTTCTCAAAGAAAGCTATGTACTAAAAATCTCTACAAGGTATTTAAATCATTGTTCTCCATATAAATGATGCAACTAAATGAAAAGAAAAATCTTTTTGTATTTTTCAAAATTTTTATGATTTTTGAAGGTTTTATCATGTACAATGCAATGCATGAGACTCAAAGATGAAAAAGAAAAACAAAACAATTAAAAGATTCATTAGCAAGTAATGTCTCTCCCCCGGACTTATTTCTCACCGTCTCGGTGAGAAAGTAAAATCAAAGAGAAAGGCATTACTCAAGAGAATGAAAAATAAGGGAATAAAAATGGTATGTACAAAGGGAAAATGGTGGTACCTTGGAGAGAGAGAGAGAGTAAAGATGGTGTGATGGCTTGTGGGGGAGTGCTTATAAGGCGTATGGACCCATTATTCATGCTTGTTTAGTGTCAGTAGCTTGACAAGGGATAGACTTGGGAGGTCCCAAAAGGCGCGTTTAACGTCGCTAGCTTGACGGAGTTTCTACAACTCAAATACACAGAAACAAAATTGAAAATAACAAAAATAAAAATATGTACAAGGAATACCGTTGGGAATGCCTCCCAAGAGCGCTTGTTTTACGTCTTTAGCTTGACATTTTGAGGAGACTAGGTGGAGATGGAAGTGGAACCATCTTCGAAGCATGGTCCCCAATCGGTGATCTCAATCATTAAAACTCTTGCCATTGTCTTTTTGATAAAAGCTAGCTCCTTCTCATCTAAACCGGGAGTTAAGATCACTTTCGCCTTAGAGAAAGGCTTAGAACCGCTTGTACTTTTTACTTTGCACTCTATACCACCATCAATAAATTGTATGGGATACAAGAACAAAGTTGAAATCTTGTCCTCCTTGTGCTTATCCCTTGTGATTCTAGGTGCTTTCACTTCCAAATCTATCTTCAAAGGTTCTTCAAAAAGCTCAAGCAACTCCCATCAAAGGGTTCTTCATCAAATCTCTTATCATCAAGACATAAGGGCTCATTCACCACTTGAGAAGGTTCATCCTTCACTTGAATCCTCATCAAAACATCTTCATTTGTGGGAGTGATTGTTCCACACAAATTGGTAGTGGATGGAGTAACGGGGTAATAGACATTAGCATCCACATTGAAGAGTATGGCTCGTCCATTTACAAAGTCTATGTTTGCTCCCACGGTTGCCAAGAATGGGGTTCCAAGTATGAGAGGTAGCTTCTGCGTAGTCTCCATTTCCATCACCATCAAATCCGTTGGAACAACACAATTTCCAACCTTGAGTGGTTAGTCTTCAAGCATTCCGATGGGGCACTTTGAAGATGCATCCGCAAATGAGAATGAGCAATTGTTCTTTTTCAACTCTTTTATCCCAAGGCTCTTTACCATCTCATGAGAGATCAAATTGACACAAGAACCGGAATCGCACAAAGCATCATCTAATTTCAAATCATCAAGAGAACAGTAGATTGTGAATTTACCGGGATCATTCTTCTTATGGATCAACCTTGGCTCAAGAGGTACCTCATGTTTCTCATAGGTCTTCATCACATCCATAACCTTTGCTTGATTCGCTAAGATGTCCTTGATGAACCTTATTTGGCTTGGGACTTGAATCAAATCATCATTCTTTGGAAAGATCACTCCTACATCACTCATATCCTTTTTGAACTTGGAGAGAACTTTCTTTTGAGCTTTAGTGTAAACTGGCCTCGGGAATGGAAGTTTTGGCGCATAGGGAGGAGGTTCATCCCTAAGGATTTCTTCTCTTTCTTTTGGCTTGGGCACCATCTCCTCCCCCTTAGCGCTTTCACAACAATCTCATCAATCTTAACAACTTGTTTCCAGATAGAAAATCCTTCTTTCTTAACTTCGTTGTATCCTAGAAACGCACTTCTACATCCCGTTCATTTTGTTTTTGTTGGGATAACTCCAAGCATCTTTGGTTAACTCCTAAGATTTTTTCCTTCCCCAAAATAGCCATATTACAAAACGATTTTGGGTATGATTCGGATTTACCCGGTAGAGCATTCGTTGGACTCTTTGAATTTAAAGCGACTTGAGCTATTTGGTTGTCCAAAGTCTTCATGTGAGTAGAGAGATGTTGAAACTTTGCATTAAGGTCATTATAGGCACCATCCACCTTGTTGTGCATCTCCACCATCCTCTTATTCAACTCAATAGCTCCCTTGCCTTGTCCCTCCAAAAGTTGCTTAAGAAGACGATTTGTCTCATCTTCCTTAAGTGGTGGTTGAAAGGAACCACCTTGCCCTTGGTAGTTTTGATTCCTTTGAGGTTGGAAACCTTGTTGATTAGGGATAAAGAGGGCCTTAGGTTGATAGTAACCTTGTTGTTGAAAGTTTTGTTGTGGCATAAAGCTTTGTCCTTGATGTTTTTGTTGAGGATAGACTTGGTCTTGGGGGTTCTCAACATTAGTGCTCCTATAGGAAAGATTAGGGTGGTTCCTATAGTTTGGGTTGAAGCCCCTTTGTTGGTTGTTGTATCCTCCTTGCATGTAGCTAACCTCCTCTTGTCCTTCTTGATAAGCTTCAACACAACCTTCTTTGTTCCCATCAATTTCTCCAACATAGTTCATACCCTTTTTTGTAGATAGGATAAACTTATCCAACTTAGCATTTATCTCCATGATCCGTGCATCATCACCTTTGGGTTCTGTTATGGCTCTATGGTAATCTCCTCCATAGCATTGCTCGCTTTGCGCTAGGTTCTCTATCAATTGCTCTCCTTGTTCAATGGATATGCTCGAAAAACTTCCATTTCTTGCAGTATTCAACGAGTTATAATGTTTCTCATGTACTCCCGATGGAAAATGCCCAATAAAGCTTCCTTAGGCACTCCATGGTGTGGGCAAGATCTTGTGTACCCCTTGAAACGTTCCCAAGTTTCATATGACGACTCATTACCTCCTAGCTTGAAGGTGGCTATATCATTTCTTATCTTCGCCGTCTTTTGATTTGAGAAAAACTTGGCGAGAAAACGCTTCTTACACTCTTCCCATGTTGTAATCGAAGAAGTCACAACGGTCTTCTCCCATTGAGCGGTCTTATCACCAAGTGAGAAAGGGAAGAGTGTCAGCTTAAGCACGTCTTCGGAAACACCATTCATCTTGACCGTTCCACAAAGTCTATCAAAGTTGTCAAGATGCTCAATAGGATGCTCCATTGGTAGACCAAAGAACCTATTATTTTGGACCATATTAACCAAGCTCAACTTGATCTCCCAATTGTTGTTTCCACAAGGTGGAGCTCTAATACCCACTCTTTCTCCATTGGTGATTGGCACATCATAATCACCTATCCTTCTTGGCTCTCTAGGTTGGTGAATGGGCCCTCTAGCTTCCACATTCCCTTGTTGTCCAACCCCATAAGCCTCTTGCTCTTGATCATTCCTTTGTGGTTCCATACCCAACCGTCTCAAATGATCTTGTCATTCTTTCTCTCTTTTCATCTCTCTTTCTAATCGTCCAAGGTCTTGAACAAGCGGTTGAAGGTTTGTTGGTCCTCTACTTCTCAAGTTCATGCACCTATAGAGTTTGAAAGATAAAAACGAAGAGATAATTTAGTATCAACAGAAAAATAAAGACCTAGGCTTAATCAAATACCAAACCCTAATGGCTATTGCTAAACTCCCCGGCAGCGGCGCCAAATTTGATGCGTGTCAAATTGTATTTGTATACCTAAATTTAGCTAACAACACACTCTAGTTGTTGTAGCATAGCATAGGGTCGAACCACAGGGAGTTAACAATAGCTACACTAGGAATCCAAGTAATCGAATAAGCTAAGCAATTCGATGTTGTATTTCGGACTTTAAAAATCCTAATTTCGAAACTAAGTGAAACAAACGAAATTATAATGCAATGGAAGGCTAATCCAAACCAAACAAGTAAACAAACACTAATTTGATCAAGTATGAGAAAACATGGGCTTTGGGCAAAGCATTTGACTTGGGATGATCAATGACTAACTAATGATGGTAGGACAACAATTCAAACTCAATTCCATGACATGAATCACACAAAGTAGATTAATCCATTCCCATGATAATAATCCATTTACTAACAATTTAATTAAGCTAATTTCTCAATTGCAATTAAATGATCAATAATCATTAAGCACAAGTTCATAGAGCCAACTAAACACCTTAAACATCAATTCCCATTGGTTAAGAGTGAGAAGCAAGATTTAGGATTCTTCTAAACATATTATCGAAACCTTCCGGTCAATAAATGTTCATGATCTAGAATTTGATTGATCATATCAAATCTAGCATTAAGAACACCCTAAACTACAGAAATCATAAGAATCTAAGCCTAGACATCACTAATCATCCATCAAACATCCCTAATCTACTAAGCCCAAAAATCCATCAAGAAACTACTCACTAATAATGATGAAGAACACAAACATAATCACAATCAAAGACATAATCAATAATGAAAAGGATATAGATAAAGAAAACTTCACTAGATTAAGCATAAAGATCCAAGTACAAGCACATAATCATAAAAGAGAAAGTTTGATCTTAAAACATCAAAAGAAAATCTACAAATCTTCTCTCAAGGAGAGTCTTAAGCTAAAAACTTCCCAGCCTCTTTTAACACCCCAAAACAGGTTTTTGACCAAAGAAAGTGGGATTAGGTGAGTTGATTTTCGGTCATTTTTGTGCTGTTCTGGTGAGTGAATCGATTGATCTACCCATGGATCGTTCGATCCAAACCTTTAACAAGTGGATCGATCCATTTGTTAAAATGGGTCGATCCATTTTTCTTTTGGTCGATCCGTGGATCCACCGATGTTTTAGCATTTAATCGGATCGATCGATCCAATGGTGGATCGGTCGATCCAGTTCCATGTTCTGCGCTTGCTTCATTTGCTCGCCAGACGGACATGCCTTCACTAAATCTTCCATAACTTTCGCAATACAGCTCCAAATGAGTTGAAACCACCTCCATTGGAAATCTAACTCAATTTCCTTTCAGCGCACAAAATACCAGATTAATCCGATCAAGGGAAGACCTTCAACAGAGATGATCTTTGAGCCGATTTAGACTTCTCCTGCATGTGTTTTGCCCATTTGATCAATTCTTCTAGCTTCTTTGTCTCCAACTTACTCCAATATCTCCCAAGTACCTAAAAAAGAACCAAAAATGCACAAAATGCAAAGAAATGGATCCTAGACTCTAAAATGATCCTAAGTATGAAATGAGACTCAAAATGATGAAAAATATGCAAAATGGAAGTCTAATGTTTATAAAAGCTAAAGAAAATATATGCTAAATATGCTAAAATATGAATGCATCACCCATCAAGCTCAAGAGAAAGCTTCCTTCCCTCTTCCCTCAAATGGCTCCTTCTCCCACTTTCACAAAAGACAATTAAAATTGGTAGTAAAATTTTCATAAATTAATATTCAATAAATTAATATTTAGTAAATTAATAAATTCTTTCTGAATCAAGCTAATGTAAAACTTAACATAATTCGATAAGATAATATTTTTAAAAAAAATTATAATGGAAAATATTGTTTCAATAATATTATAAATTAATAATCAAATATAATTATGCATATATAACTGGGGAAAAATGGAAAAAAAAAACCCAAAGAATTTTTTATTCGACGAAAAACCCCAACAAAAAAGTTGTAATAATTAAAATCCAACTTTTTATTTTGACGCAAATTGACCCTACAACCAAACGTTGTTAATTCATTAACGGAAGAATAAACTATGTCGTTTAGGTTATATCGAAAATGACGTCGTTTGATCTTCCACATATTAAAATTGAACCTATAGAACACGAAGAACTTTCGCTAACAAAGACAAAAACATCTAAAAGTGAAGATATCTTGCGATTTAGGAGAGAAGAGGAGAACATATAAATTCAGTTCAATAACAAGGTAAGTTTAAGGATTGTAAAAAAACCTCAATAGACCATACGATTTCATATTCAATAAGTTCATTTAGAAATTTAGGTACCAACAATAATTCAGTGAATTAGCTACCGAACATTCTGTAGCAATAAGACATGTTCCGTCGCGAAAACTAGACAGGATACGGATGGCGACGGATGAATTATGTTGCCTCAGCTTCGACGCTATTATTAATTTGTCGCTTTTCTGTCGCCAATTTGCGATGGATTAGCGAGAGCAACAACCGTAGCCAATAGCAACGATATAACTACGACTTTTTCCGTTGCTTTTTAGCTATGGTTTAGCAAAGGGTTTTCCATAGCTATGTAGCTACAAAGTGTAACTATGTGATGATAGTCCTTTTGTCGGTTTTATAAGTTTAAACCTAGGTATCACTAATTCGAAGTAGAATAGTGAGGTTCGTTCAAAGGGACCAGCAATACACTCTAATCTTTTGAGATACAATTTCAGCTAAGCGATCAAGTGGTTTTAAGTTGTCACGATTAGAAAGCAAATAGGCAAATACGGTGAAAACAATATAAGGAAAAGAGTTAGGTCAAGGTATATCTCAGGGATTAGGATATCAAAACCAAGCAATTATTCAGGTTATCAAGTTATGAACCAATCTAGAACTCAACCATAGATTCAAGAAGACCCACTGTCGTGGCATCAACTACTTCAATCAAACAATCTAACACCCTAAACTGTCATTTGAGGTTACAAAGAATGAAGAGCATTAAACAATTAGGGTCGATTTGTTCACGAGTTGCTTTAACTTCAACTTTCGTTGGCTAAAGACAACTCGCCCACCTAAGTCAATTCCAGCAATCTACAATACTTTCGTGAGTAGATTCAACCTAAAATCAGTGGCTAAGTGATCAAGTTAACCTAGGCAATATGATCGACTCTAGGTGGAGATATCGAGTGATGTTCAAAACCTATCTATGCTTAGTTATGATTCTCTAATCCCATCGAAACCCCTCAACCTAACAAGTAGATTACTCGCACATATTCAAACAATCAACAACAACAAGTGAATAAAGAAACTTCATTGAATTAAAATAAAGAGATTAGGGTTTAGAGAAACTTCAACAAAACGTGGAAGATAAATCTCTAGAACAAGTATTCGAATCTCTCTCTCTCTCTCGTCGTGAATCTCTATGGTGTTGTTGCTGCTGCTGCTGCGTGAGTCGTCGTTCGTCGTTCCTCGTTCGTCGTTTGCTGTCTCTCTGCTGCTGCCTGCTGCGTGTGTGTGGCTGCTGTGAAAAGATCCGGGGAAAACCCTTTTTAAAGGCCCATTACGGCTACCCCAAAAATAGGGTTGAAAAATTAGGTTTAGGAAAAGACCCATTAATGACTCTGCTGGGAGCAGGTGCTCCCTCTTTTGTACTAGGTGCTCCCTTCCTCCAGAATATTCAAAAAGGGTCCAACTTCATTCTTTTCTAGCCAAATCCGATTGCAAGTTCCAGTCATTGCTTCTAGCCACTTTTTGTACCTAGGATGACTCGATAGAGAGTGAAAAACTCGATAAAAACCTACAAAACAAGGGTTAGAATGCGCCAGAAACGCATTATATCAATTCCCCCAGACTTAGATCTTTGTTTGTCCTCAAACAAATTCAAGACCAAGTGAAGGAGAAAGGTTTAGAAAACGCGGGAACTCAGCTTCTCTTTTGGAACGTTTAATGACCATTAAATTTGTAATCCACATACTGCAAGGACAAATTCCAATCGAACCACCATGTACTTCTCCGCAAACTTTTTCAGCCTCCCAAATTCATCCCAAGATTTCGCAACACTTTCCACAACTCATCATCGCTAGCCTCATTGATAATCTCAGTGCCAAGAACCTTCTAGATTCATTCCCGTACAATACCATGACAGATCCCCAATACAACCTTTTTGGTACTCTTTCTCTTCTCCATACTTGTTTTGGTCTCATAACAGACTCACTACTGTTGTTCCTTGTGAGGAGACAAGGTCGTGAGAATTTTTTTCGTTACGGTTTTAGAATAGCATTCAGTACTGTTGTTCCTTGTGAGGAGACAGGGTCGTGAGGATCTTTGCACTATTCTTAACCTTAGACCACTTTCTTTGGAAGCGACCAAAAAAACACATTTCACATCTCTTATTTATTCTCGGAACATGGGAGAGGAATACCAATACTTTTCACACAGGGTGCATCTGTCAGGTACGAACGGGGAATCAAGCTCTATAGACACCAATCATTCCAATGAAGGTGCAATTAGCTCAAGCTTAGTGGACCTTGCTGGAAATATGAGACGTCTCTAGTTAACTAGTCAGCCTTTGGATTTTCTATTACTCGGATCTGAATTCAATCTGCAATAATGGTCACTCAGATAAATAGTCAATAAATAAAGAGAAAAATTACATCATAGTTTCCTAACCATAATACTCTTGACTCAATAAAACGACGTGGACTGACTCAATTGGACATAATAAGAAAAAGAAAACAACCAAAATAAACGTTATTAGTAGCAACTCCCCCCAGACTTACTTCACACCGTCTCGGTGTGAGAATAAGAAAAGAGAGAGTGAAAAGAAATAAAATCATAAGAAAAAGCATAAAATAAAATTGTTTGTAATGAATACACATTGGACTAACCTCTTGGTGGGCCTAAATCCGAATTTTGAAATTTTATCCTGGAGAGCAGGTGCTCTGTATGTTGGAGCAGGTGCTCTGAATTGGGAACATGTGCTCTGAATTGGGAACATGTGCTCTGAATTGGGAGCAGGTGCTCTCTGGAAATCGGATCGATCGGCCAAGTCGATCCTGAGATCAACCGCTAGAATGCATATTGAACTTCTAACTCCGGAATCTAGATCGATCTGAACTCCGCATTCCAAATTTTTTTTTTTTTTTTTTTTTTTCAAAAACCTGAAAACTCAAACTGAAATCAAAGTTTGTAATAAAAGAAATCAAATTGAAAAAGTTAGAAAACGTACCGGTGGGTTACCTCCCACCAAGCGCTTGGTTTAAGTCACTAGCTTGACTTTGGTGCCATGTATCAACCAGGTTGGACGTGAGAGCTTGCTCCAAAACAAGCTCCACAATCAGACATTCTCATGTTCAGAACCTTACTCAGCATTCCATTCACAACACCAATACCCTTCTCTTTCAACTCTAATGGAAGAATAACTCTAACTCTGGAGAAAGGTTTTGGAGTACCTTTGCACTTCAACTTGTATTCGACCAAGTTTCCATCACATCCTTGAGAGATCAAAGTCATTTTAGGATCACCCTTGATCCTTTTGCACTGTCCTTTTCCCTGCACCTTCGCCTTCTCCCTAAGTTTCTTGGTGATATGAGGATGATTTCCATCTAAAACTTCATTGATCTTACTCTTATCACCAAGCTCTTTCACAATATCAACTGGCAACTCCTCTCTATCTACTGCTGAGATGCAAGAGGCGTGTGTGGTGGTTCTTTTGGGAATGGCTTTGTAGAAAACCTTTTTGTTGACCTTGGAAAAGGAGACTCGCTTATTAGGCATATCAATGATTGTACCCACTGTAGCCATGAATGGTCTCCCAAGAAGCAAAGACATATCATAACCTTCTCTCATCTCCACAACCTGAAAATCAGTTTGAACTAGGCAATCCCCTATTTGGACAGGTAAATCGTGAATGATGCCATACGATGTTGTTGTGGAGGAGTTTGCAAATCTAAGAGTCATATGACTAGGTTTTACCTCAGCAATTTTCAACTTCTCTGCAATAGCCTTTGACATAAGATTCACACTAGACCCAGAATCACAAAGAGCTTCTTCAAATTCAACTCTTTCAATTGAACATGGAACAAAGAATTTTCCAGGGTCTTCAACCTTAGACAATACTCTCAATGGTGGTGGTGTACTCCTTGCTTCTGCAAAGATTGCCTTAATCTCTTCTTGCGTCTCTCTACAGTTCCAAAAGAAATCATGTATGGGACGATTTTCCAAGGCCTCTTCAAAGGAGATTTCTTTAGGAATCCTTCTCACCATCTTCTTGAAACTATCTAGTTTCTCTGCACTGATGGGATCCCTCTGATCTCTAGGTGGAACTGGGTAAGGAACCTTAGGAGTGTAAACCCTCGCTGGAGGATTTTCTGCAGGTTTGGTTGGAGCACGCCGTTGGAGCAGGTGCTCCGACGAAGAGTTAAGGTGCTCTCTTATTTTTTCTATGGCTGCAGAATTCAGTATCCTCCCACTTCTCATCTCAACTGCATTGACATATCCATTCCTAGGATTCACCTCTGCTTTCCCAGGAGGAATTCCTGATGCCTCAGCAGTTTGAGCAACCTGAATTTCAAGCTTCTTCACATGAGTGCAAACAGCTTCAAACTTACTATTGAGATCATTGTACATGCTGTCCACCTTGACATTGATCTCATTAGCAGATTTCTGCTGGCTGAGTAAAACCAATTGCATAAGGGACTTCAGCTCGTCTTGAGAGTTAGACGCATGAGCTTGAAAGCTCTGATTCTGCACATAGTCTCCACCCACATAGTTCACCTCAGCATACTGCTCATCTCTTTTGTTCTCACAAAGCTGGACACTTCTCTGATTTCTCTTCAACAACAGGTTCACTTTCGCTGTCAGCTCATCAATCTTTTTTGACTCAACACTGCTGACGTATATAGGCTCATCATACTCATGGCAGCGATTTCTGGAACTTGCAGCCAAGTTCTCTATCAATTGATATGCTTCTTCCCTGGTCCTGGTCATAAAATTTCCATTGCTAGCAGAATTGAAAGTATTCCTGTAATTACAATTGACTCCATCATAGAAGATACCCAGCAAGTTCTCATCGGTAAACCCATGGTGTGGACATTCCCTCTTGTACTCTTTGAACCGTTCCCATGCCTCACAAAAAGACTCTCTTGGATGTTGCTGGAAAGAGGAGATTTTGTTCCTTAGACTCGCGGTTTTGGACTTGGTGTAGAAGTGGTCCAAAAACGCGGCTCTACATTGTGTCCAGGTCGTGATGGATCTAGCTGGTAGAGACTTGAGCCACCGTGAAGCTTTGCCCGCGAGTGAGAAGGGGAAAAGCTTACACTTCAAGAAATCCGGGTTCATCCCATTAGAACTCGTCATGGAGCAGATCTCCTCGAAGTTTTCTATATGGTCCATCGGAATTTCAGCAGGCAGCCCGTGGAACAAGTGTTGCTTAACCAGCGATATCATCTGAGGCTTGATTTCATAATCTTGCCTCTCAACAGCTAAGGGAACTATAGCAGCCCGGTTTTGGTAGAAAGCATGGGGATTGTCCATATCCCCAATGGCACGATGCTGCTGTTGCAACTGCTGCATTTGTTGTTCTAGCCTCCGAATAGCAGCAGCTACATGACCATCTACAGCTCGGTTGTCGATTTCGTCGCCCATGTTGGCTGGATTCGACTTCTTTTTTGTTTTCCCTTTTTTTTTCTGCTCGTTCTACCCTTGCTAACTCTTGATTGTTGAGTGTGAGAAGGTTTTGAGAACCTTGGTTACACCTGAAATACACACAAGAGAAGAAAAGAAGAACAAGTTAGTAAATCTTAGACTAAAAACGTATAGTAAAATTAGAGGTATCGAGTTGGTCCCCGTCGCAACGGCGCCAATTTGATGATAGTCCTTTTGTCGGTTTTATAAGTTTAAACCTAGGTATCACTAATTCGAAGTAGAATAGTGAGGTTCGTTCAAATGGACCAGCAATATACTCTAATCTTTTGAGATACAATTTCAGCTAAGCGATCAAGTGGTTTTAAATTGTCACGATTAGAAAGCAAATAGGCAAATACGGTGAAAACAATATAAGGAAAAGAGTTAGGTCAAGGTATATCTCAGGGATTAGGATATCAAAACCAAGCAATTATTCAGGTTATCAAGTTATAAACCAATCTAGAACTCAACCATAGATTCAAGAAGACCCACTGTCGTGGCATCAACTACTTCAATCAAACAATCTAACACCCTAAACTGTCGTTTGAGGTTACAAAGAATGAAGAGCATTAAACGATTAGGGTCGATTTGTTCACGAGTTGCTTTAACTTCAACTTTCGTTGGCTAAAGACAACTCGCCCACCTAAGTCAATTCCAACAATCTACAATACTTTCGTGAGTAGATTCAACCTAAAATCAGAGGTTAAGTGATCAAGTTAACCTAGGCAATATGATCGACTCTAGGTGGAAATATCGAGTGATGTTCAAAACCTATCTATGCTTAGTTATGATTCTCTAATCCCATCGAAACCCCTCAACCTAACAAGTAGATTACTCGCACATATTCAAACAATCAACAGCAGCAAGTGAATAAAGAAACTTCATTGAATTAAAATAAATAGATTAGGGTTTAGAGAAACTTCAACAAAACGTAGAAGATAAATCTCTAGAACAAGTATTCGAATCTCTCTCTCTCTCGTCGTGAATCTCTATGGTGTTGCTGCTGCTGCTGCTGCGTGAGTCGTCGTTCGTCATTCGTCGTTCGTCGTTCGTCGTTCGTCGTTCGTCGTTTGCTGTCTCTCTACTGCTGCGTGATGTGTGGCTGCTGTGAAAAGATCCAGGGAAAACCCTTTTTAAAGGCCCATTACGGCTAGCCCAAAAATAGGGTTGGAAAATTAGGTTTAGGAAAAGGCCTATTAATGACTCTGCTGGGAACATGTGCTCCCTTCCTCCAGAATGTTCAAAAAGGGTCCAACTTCATTCTTTTCTAGCCAAATCCGATTGCAAGTTCCAGTTATTGCTTCCAGCCACTTTTTGTACCTAGGATGACTCGATAGAGAGTGAAAGACTCGATAAAAACATACAAAAACAAGGGTTAGAATGCGCCAAAAACGCATTATATCACTATGGTTTCATCTTAACAAGTTTGTGGCAAATTTAGTCACAAATTTGGTTGCGAATTAGACGTGGTTATAGTTTTAATAAATAAATAAAACGAAATTAATTAATTTTAAACATTAAATATATGACAATTAGAAATCCTAAATTTTCCCAAGAGAGAGAGTATGGACCGATTTTTAACGTGTGTGACATAGTCTTTAATTAAGACCGATGTTTTCTTGGTACAATACCCTTTCCAAACAGGTCAAGAAAATCTGGAGAAGATGGTGGAGAAATTTCAAGTATAGGGATAACAGAAGGAGTCACTAGTTGTGTACCTTTTAATTGTGCCTCAGTGTCACACACAACCTCTGCATTTTTGTTACAGACAACCTTTTTGTAAACTTAGAAAGAACTTGGGGAAAACCTTGTCTGTTATTCATCAAAGGCGACAACCTTATATACAACATGTACATCTTTAGGTTACTTGATACACAAGCTAAGGTGAATATACACTTTCCTAATACATATTATAATACTTATGACACAAGATATGTTCTAGAACCATCTAGAACCTTAACACTCCCCCTCAAGTTGGCGAGTGGAGATCCCAAACTCCCAACTTGGATAACAAATAATCAAAACTCGAACGCCCCAATGCTTTAGTAAGAACATCTGCGATTTGCTCGGTAGTGCGAACATGCTTGGTGACGATAAGACGATCTCGGACAGCGTCACGAACACTATGACAATCATTTTCAATGTGTTTAGTTCGCTCATGGAAGACTGGATTCGCAGCGATATGTAGTGCAGACTTACTATCGCAAAACATTTCCATTGGACCGGTTGGCAGGACTCCAAAGTCCACTAATAACTTCTTAAACCACTTGAGTTCTCGCAAAGTGTATGCCATAGCTCGATATTCAGCTTCAGCCGACGAAGCTGAAACTGTATCTTGCTTCTTTGTCTTCCAAGCTACAGGCAAGCCACCCAAGTGAAGGACAAATGCGGACAAGGATCGACGCGTCAGTGGGCATGAAGACCAATCCGAATCACAATAAGCTTGAACTCGTAAATGACCATCAGCTGATAACATGATTCCTTGTCCAGGACTTCCTTTGATGTACCGTAAAACTCGAATTACAGCATCCCAATGAGCTTCTCTTGGTTCATGCATCACTTGAGAGAGAACATGAACCGGATACGATAGATCAGGTCTTGTATTAGTAAGGTATACTAGCTTTCCAACCAGCCTCCGAAATCGACCCGGATCCTTTAACCAAGGACTTTTATCCGACAAAAGCTTATGATTTTGCTCCATGGGAACCGATAGCGGCTTGCACCCTAGCAATCCTGTCTCTGCAAGCAAGTCTAACGCATACTTGCGCTGTGTGAGATAGACACCTAGTGGTCCACGGGCAACTTCTATACCAAGAAAATACTTGGCCTTCCCAAGATCTTTCATATGAAAGCACTCACTCAAATACACTTTGAACTTCTCTAACATTCCCAATTCGCTGCAGCTTATAATCAAATCATCTACGTATACGAGCACACGAAGACTCACATCCCCTTTGATGTAGGTGAAGAGAGAATAATCAGAGTATGATTGTTTAAATCTAAAACGCAATAAAGCTTGAGATAGCTTGGCGAACCAACATCGAGGAGCTTGTTTTAAACCGTAAAGTGACTTCTTAAGTCGACAAACTTTGCTTGGATCGCTAGCCTTAAACCCCTGTGGCAATTTCATATACACTTCTTCCTCTAAATCTCCGTGAAGAAAGGTATTGTGGACACCCATTTGTTTGCAAGCGCCACTTTCCCTTCTGGCAAGTCGGTAATTTCAAAAGTTCCAGCATCCTCAAGAGATGTCATCTCACAGCCCATAGCTTTGTTCCAATTCTCGTCTTGAACAGCTTCATTAAATGATCTTGGCAATTTTCCAGTTGTGACAGCTGCCAAGAAAACTCTATGGTTTTCGGAGAACTCGTCATCACAAATATAATATTCTAAGGGATAGAACGAGGAAGATGTATTACCTTGAACCGTGTTCGAGTTCCCCAATGGAGCGTCATGAGAGAAGGGCAATGGATGGTTATGTTTATCGGAATAGCAAGTTGCATTTTAAGTGACATAATCGTGGAGTTTAACAGATGGGAGCTTTGTATGGTGTCCTCTTCCAAGCTGTGCTTCTTCCTCTTGAACCGGAGCCGGAGCTGACACTGTTTCCGGCACAACCGGAGCTGATATTGAATCTACGAGAGGCTCAGATTCAAGCAAAATGGGCGTCAAAGCCTCATGACCATTCTCCATGTCAATCGCCTCATGACCAGCCTCAATGTCAACCGAATTAGACGTAGAGACTTCTTCTTCTCTCCCCCTGTCATGAAAGTTGAGAAGAAGTGGTGCATGCTCAAGTGACGGACCAGGCGATTCTTCTACATTGTCTTTGTACGGGAATATGCTCTCCTCAAAACTCACATCTCTTGATTCAAAGAACTCATTTGTCTCGAGATCAAAGAGCTTCCAAGCCTTCTTTCCGAATGGGTAACCAACAAAAATACACTTTCTACTACGCTTGCCAAACTTGTCTTTGTCTCTTGATGCACGATGAGCAAAGCACAAACAGCCGAACACCTTAACCATGTCGTATGATGGGGCTTGACCAAACAGAATCTTATAAGGGGTTTTTCCTTTCAACACGCTAGACGGAGTTCGATTGATGATATGAGCAGCAGCGAGAACACTTTCTCCCCAAAACTTAACCGGCAAATTAGCTTGAAAAAGAAGAGATCGTGAGACGTTTAGGATATGTCGATGCTTTCTCTCTACTCTACCATTTTGTTGTGGTGTAGCTACACATGAGGTTTGGTGGAGAATTCCTTGCTGGGTAAAGTATGAAGACATACACATAAACTCAGCCCCGTTGTCAGACCGAACGATTTTAACTTGCTTTTCAAACTGCCTATGTATCATCACGCAAAAATTTTGTAGATCTTCTTTGACTTCTCGTTTTTCAAGAAGCAAGTATATCCAAACTGCTCTAGAATAATCGTCTACGATGGTTAAGAAGTATCTTGCACCGCAAGAAGAAGGTGTACGGTATGGGCCCCAAAGGTCACAATGAATTAATTCAAAACATGTGGAAGCTTTATTAGAACTATCGAAAAACACCTCTCGAGTTTGTTTAGACTGAAAACAAATTTCACACCCTCCAAACTTGTCGGGCAAATTCTTAACACCGGAAATAAAAGGCAAAAATCCTAAAACACCAAAAGAAGAGTGCCCCAATCGTTGATGCCACAGACAATGATCCTCAGCAGCTTTGACTCTGTTTCCTCTAACGATTGTCACATCCCGATAAACATAAACACCATTCCGTTCTTCACCGACTCCAATCAGGGTCCTCGTAAAACGGTCCTGTAAAACACATATAGTATCGGTCAGTATCGCAAAACAACCAGTTTGCTTCAACAATTTTGCAACAGAGAGTAATGTGCAGTTCAAACTAGGCACAAGCAACACATTGTCTAGTGTTATTTTTGATGACAACAACAAGCTGCCACACATGGTTGCGAATACTTGACTACCAACAGCAAACGATATGGGACAAGAAACAATAGGGCATAAATTGGTAAGAATGCGTTCATCTCCAGTCATGTGATGAGAGCATCCAGTGTCAAGAATCACTTCACCCGTTTGTATCTTACCGGTCAACCGATCAGGTATGGGATTGGGCATTTGTTGTTCGATGAGCTTGGTCAAAGAGGCCCACTGTTCTGGTGTAAAGTTGGGGACGGAAGGGGCAGCAGAGGCATGAGATACTTGAACTGCGTTCGATCGGGGTTGAAAGGAACCTCTGCCTCTCCCAACCATTCCTCGACCTCGATTTCCTCCACCACGTTCTCTGCTTCCTTGATTTCCTCCTTGATTTTTCTCGGTCCACCATTCCGGAAAACCAATGATTTGCCAGCAATCCTTCTTTTCGTGTCCACTACGACCACAATTAGAACACACCACAACAGCAGATCGAGTTCGAGCAACGGCTGCTATAAACCCATTCATATCCGATGTTTCAGCAACCCGAGACATATCGGCTTGTGCAACAAATCCAACAGCTCCTTGACTTGCATCGTTTCTCACCGAGTCAAGCCTTCTCTCTTCTCGTATCACACGCTGATACACACTGTTGAGCTCCGGAAGTGGCTCCAAACCGATGATATTAGTGACCACATTGCCGAAACGAGCCTCATCTAGACCCATGAGAAACTGATGCACACGTTGCTCTTCATACTCCTTAAGATATGTTTCTCTAGCTGCACACGTACAATCCGGAATTGGTTTGTAGCTGAGAAGCTCCTCCCACTTGACAGAGAGCTTGCCGTAATAATCAATCACACTCGATCCTTCTTGCTTGCACGAAGCCAACTCGGCTTTAAGTTGATGGATACGAACTGCGTTGCCAACGGAGAATCTCTTCCGCAGATCGTTCCACAACTTGTGAGTGTCAGACGTGAAGGTCACGGTTGAGCGAATCTTAGGTGAGATCGAAGCCCTAATCCACCCAACAATCATGGAATTCACCGTATTCCACTGATCCAACTCGGAGGGGTTATCAACAGGTTGAGCTATTGCACCGTTGATGAAACCCGACTTGCGCTTTGCCCTAAGCGCGTTCTCCAGCTCCGTTGCCCACGCGGCATAATTCTCCCCTGTCAACATGACAGGACATATCGCAGTACCAGGGTTGTCCGATGGTGACAACTCGTAATACGAAGGCATCGCCTTCACAACTTGTTTGATCTCCGCCGCCGTTTCCACCATGATGAGATTGATTCGAACTTCGAATTAAGATTTAAGATTTAGTAGGCTCTGATACCATGTAAACTTAGAAAGAACTTGGGGAAAACCTTGTCTGTTATTCATCAAAGGCGACAGCCTTATATACAACATGTACATCTTTAGGTTACTTGATACACAAGCTAAGGTGAATATACACTTTCCTAATACATATTCTAATATTATGACACAAGATATGTTCTAGAACCATCTAGAACCTTAACACTTTTCATCTGTGTCACACACAATCGTTGTCTCTGTGTCACACAACTTTAAAATTCATCAGTCGAGAGGTGTTTGGGATATCTGCTATGTTCCACATTCGCCGTCGAAGGACTCTTGAACGGGTAGAGCTATCCCTGATACAAAATTAGATGGTGAACTCATTTCACTGATTTGTCACCAAGAGACCATGGCTCCTAATGGAATTCTGTTTTCGCTGCGGTGTCATTAACCTAATCGTTGTTTACCAACGAATGTCCAATTTGACAATGACACGATTTACTAACATTTAGAATGTGATTACTTCTTCACAAATTTTACAGAATTAAAATCGCACTAAAAAACTACAATTGTGATGCGATTAAGCGTATTATTCTTCATCTTACAAGTTTACCCTCATTTATTTTTTATAATCATATTAAATTTATAGTCCCTTCGTTTTATTATATATGATGTTTAAGAGAAGTTTTTTTGTTTTATTTTATTTGATGTTTTCAAATTTCTATGCAAAAATTAATTATGTTTTTGTTGTTTTGATTTTTTAAATTCTACATATTACTTTTTCATTGGTTGAATTGTGTTTAAAATTGATGATAAAACATGTTTTGTATTGAAAAATTAAATGACTTCTTAATCCATGTACAAAAACCTTAAATATCATATAAAATAAAATAGAGAGAGTAATTATTAATTAAAATATATTTTTCAATTGTCGCAGAAAAATACAAAAAATCGCGGATAACTTTTGGTGGGAAAATGCCGAAACTTCGTTTTTGGCTGAAAAATGCTGAAAATAATCCGTTGTTGGCGGGAAAGATGCAAGAGTGATATTGATAATGATAATGAGTTTCACGGTTATCAATTCGTCTAATGTGTTCTTTCATCAACATGTCAATCTACTATTTGCAAATACCTAAATCATGCCCAATTTTTTTTTCATTATCATCCTCACGAATATTAACACTGCTTCCACGAAATGTTATATTTCTTTTGGCAGGACCATTTACCAATGTAATTATCCTCAAGAAGACATCTTTAAAATGGCATGTACTTTTTTTTTTTCAACAATCATCATATATTAAATCAATTGCTATCAACTGGATGGTTTTCCAGACGGCCAACTCCAAACGGAAATGACTAACTTACATGGGAGATTAATACAAAACCTCGTACTCGAGCTCCATTTCCAAGAGAGCCAGCTCGGACATTATCACTCCGTGTGATATAAACTAAACTAAAAGATAGTCTTACTGGGTGAATTAGTCAAACTCTGCACTGAAAGATGGCCAATCTAGTGGATTCGTCGTCATAGAAATCAGGTTTGTACAGTATGTGTCGATCCTCATTGGAAAAAGTCTCCTCTCGCTTAGACACTCTATCGCCCAAAGCAACCCGTCGAACTCAGCATGAAGTGCCGAGATGCTTTGTCTACATCCTCTCATGTCGAAAAGAAGGAGCCCCGTATATTCTCTTAGGCACCACCCTAGTCCACATACCGGACCATGATCAATCTAAGATGCATCGATCCGGCATGTCGAGATTAGGGGATCCCGGGGAGATAAGTCATGTGAATTAGATCGTTGGCATAGATCTTCTGCTTCTTCTTCCTCTTCTCTTCGATTAGTGGTACTCTCTACCTCAAGGATCGCTGTCTTGAGAGTATACCGTGGGGATATTGTTTTTTCGTTGAACACCTTATCATTTATGGCCTTCCTGATATACCAAAGGATCCAGAGGAAATATTCCCTTTGAGACTCGGATAAACCGATCTCACTTGTTCGCAAAATAGGAAATCCACATTCGAGAATAAAGAGGTACTCGAGAACACATCCAGAAAGGACGAGAAGTCCGATAGCGCCCAAACTTGTAAGGCCGACGAACATTCGAAGAGTAAATGATTAATCGTGACTTCTGGAGAACCAAATAGTGGACATGTCATGTCTGAACTCATATGTTTGTAGGTGAGTCGTTGGTATGTATGAACACAACAAGATAGTGCTTGTCATATAAAATGCATGTAGTTTTGATACTTAAAATGGTGTTTTAATTTTTGTGATCGATATAATTTATATTAACACCAAAAGTTATATTGCGGGTTAACTCACACTTTACAGGTTGATCTGTGGGTTTTAGACTTCGAAACTAAAGTCGTAAACCCTAACCATTTTAAAAGGTTTATTTGCAGAAAACTCATTCCTTAGCATCAAATGGGGGGGGGGGGGATTCAATCAAGTATTTGTGAGGATTTGAAGTGATTTGATTTTACATGATTTAAGGAATTTTAGTTAAAATACTCTAGAATCTCATCTAAAACCATGTGATTTGTCTTTCTATATTTTTAAATAAGAAATTCCACCAAAACACATTAAAATCATAAGAAATCTCCTAAAATCCACTACTTAAAATATTTCCAATAATAGTGGATTTCAAAGTGGATTTTAAAATCGCAAGTTCAATAACACTAGATTTTGAAAGACTTTTTAAAATTCATGTTTCAATAACACATAATTTGTTACTTTAATACAAATCACTCAAAATCTTCACAAATACAAGATTGAATACACCATTTTGACTATCAAAACTACATAGTTGTAATGTATAGTAACATATTGATAGCAGAGGTTTTAACCCTATTCAAACTACTGCAAGTGCACAGCAATAAAGTAGAATAAATGGAGTCGAATCCACAGAGACCAAGTGTTACACTACGAAAATATGAGAGTGAAATTAAGTTAAGATAGTAAAAAATGATTGTTGTATGCAAAATATAATACGAGTGACAAATAAAAGATGTAAACTATGGAATTAAAAGCGTCAGGCTTTAGAGATGTTCGCAGGACTTCGGAAATCATGAATCACACAATTATTCAGGGAACAATTCAACACAATCTTAAACTCGAACATAAATGTATAACTAACTCACTCTCGTGGAATCATGAACTTTATCTAGCAATTTAGGATTCTAAACTTTTGTTTGAACCTAGAATTCTAGACAAGCATTAATGAACAAGTTAGATAAGTTCACAAATCGCCTTAGCAGAAGCTTTGGTGGCTAAGGACAATTTGCTAATCTAAGTTCTTTCAGGTATTTAATCGAACACTTGTGGTGTATTAAACATCCTAATATGAAGAACTAGGTCATCAATCTAATTCAAGCAATAAACACAACAATAGATGAAGACAAATACAAATCTCTATCTATGTCTAATTCAATGATCCACGAAATCTCTTGAACCCCTAAAACCTAACTAATGATCAACTCAATCATAATCAAAGAGAAATCACAAAGAGATGATAGAACAACCATAATTAGATCAGACAAAGCAAAGAGATGATAGAGTTAAGAAATCTTCTCTAGAATAGCAATGTTGAAGAAAAATCTCCCAAATATTACAAGTTTCTCCAAAAACAATTCTCAATCTCCAAAAACAATAAAAATGAAAAGTTTTATCTCCTAAACAAGAAAAGTAGAAGAGAATCTTCAATCATGAGTGAATGATTGAACATAAATGTCTATAACACGTTTTTGGCCAAGAAAACACGTTTTTGACCAAATAAAGTAAGAGTTGGTGAGCTGATTTTTTAACTCATTTGTGACTTGATCGACCGATCCACTGGATCTATAGATCCATCCATCATCTTCAATTTTGGTCGATCTGCAGATCCTCCACAATTTTTAATAAATCATATCGACCAATCCACAAGTGAATAGGTCGATCCGCTCCCTTTCTCTGCACTTGCTTCTTTTGCTCGACAGATAGACATGTCTTCACTAAAGCTTTTATAACTTTTGATCGCACCGTTGGAATGATATCAAATTTCTTCCAAATGAAATCTAACTCGATGTTCTAGCGTGTGTCAAATTTTTAGCTCGATCCATCGGTGGAAAAAGCATCAACGAGCATCCAACTTCTGACCATTTTCTGCATCTTTGCTTCCATTCTTTGCTCATTTGTTTTAGACTTCATCCAAACGTGTTTTTACCTGAAAAGACACTAAGACATAGAAAAGACTCGATAAAACTCAGAAATCATAGGTTAGAATGCGTTAAAAACGCAACACAACACATACACAAATTAAAAACAATATATATATATATATATATATATTAAAAACTATATATATTTTAATTTTGCCGATAAAAACAATTATTTTAGATAAAAATAGACTACATACATTAAAAACTCAACCCAAACCCAGACTTTTTAACCAAATTGCTAAAATTAATCTATCTTCATAAAATCTATCATAACATTCGATCGTACTATCGAAATGATTTCATATAATATGTAAATGAACTTTTCAAATGAAAATTAATTTTTTGAGTCAATGTGTTAGAAACCAAAGTTGATAATGGATCATAAAGTTTTTTGGTCACCCGATCATTGGCAAATTGGTTATGACAAAGACCAATTAATTAAAAATTATTTTGATATTTGTGAATATAATATTAAATGCTCGTATAAGTTACATATAACTCCCCTCTCCCCTCCCCTTCTTCTCTTTACAAAATCTGCAGCTTCTGATCTCCTTTTCTTATTTTCGTTCTTTTTGGTTGTCCTTTCGACGGCAACCCTTTATTAGTTTCTACTTCAATAAAGTCCTCGATTCCTTTCGATTTTGGCATCGAATTTCGGTTGTAGCTCTTCGGAGATAACGAAACTCTAGATCTAACAATTGCGGCGGATCTAGCAGTGGTGTTGAAGGAGGCTGCGATTTGGCTGGATTGTATACATAGGCAAGAGGGTGAATCGATGGTCTCAGATTGGTGATTCTGAAGGTCTTTTTGGTTTGTTGTGGACTCTTGTTCTTCTCTCACAAATTGATTGGAACAAGGTTGGAGGAACATGGCATAATTCTTTCCACAAGGCGTAAAGGTGATGCTTCTAGTGAAGTCCCAACTCATGGGTTGGGCCCGCGATCATTTGTGAAATAAGGAATATGATTTTGGGCCTCCTGTTGTCCTCTTGTATTTATTTATATTTGTGAAATAGTCTTGTGTAATATACTAGGTATAATTATGTCTGCCTATGTTGTATTAATCAGAGATTATCCACTAGAATTCATCTCCCACAGTAATATCTCATATTGGTTTCTGATGCATTCATATTTTAGCATGTATTTTCTTTAGTTTTTATAGGCATTAGACTTTCATTTTGCATATTTTTCACTATTTTGAGTCACATTTCATACTTAGGATTATTTTAGAGTCTAGGATATATTTATTTGCATTTTGTACATTTTTTGTTCCATTCTAGGTGCTTTGGAGATATTGGAGTGAGTTGGAGACAAAGAGGCTAGAAGAATTGATCAAATGGGCAAAACATATGCAGGAGAAGTCCGAAGCGGCTGAAAGATCATCTCTGCTGAAGGTCTTCCCTTGATCGGATTAATCTGATATTTTCGGAGCGGAAATGAAATTAAGTTAGCTTTCCAATGGAGGTGGTTTCAACTCATTTGGATATGTATTGAGAAAGTTATGGAAGATTTAGTGAAGACATGTCTGTCTAGCGAGCAAAAAAAGCAAGCGGAGAATTTAAAATATGGATCGATCGATCCTAATTTTAAAAAATCAGCGATTGTTCTGCGGATCGACCTATGGATTGACCCGAGGTCGATCCAGTCCCCATAACTGCCCAAAAATCATTTTTTTTAACTTTGTTTTCTTTAATCAAAACGTTTTTGAGTGCTCCAAAAACGTGTTTGAGCCATATATATCTATTTTTACTCTCATTATTGAGACACACTTCACTTTTTCTTGTTCTTGAGTGGAATAGACTTTTATTTTATTTTTGGAGAAGTGTTCTCCCCTCTAGAGTAGGATTTAGATCCAAACTCTCTTTGATGTTATGGATTGATCTTCATCTCCTTATGCCACTCTAGAGAAGAATTCTTCACCTTTATCTTTTATTCTTATGTTTATATCTTTTGTTTCATATCATGTTTAGCATGTAGTTTTTGTTGGATCATGATTTATGCTAGATTAGGATGTTTTGATAGTTAGATGATGATAATTATAGTTGATCTTTGTTAGATCTTTCACTTAACTTGTTCTTAATGTTAGTTTTGACTTGATCACTCGAAATCTAGATCTCTAGACATTTTCATACTCGGAAGGTGTTTGAGGAAATGTTTGAACTAAACTTGTTGTGAGCTTGGGTCACATAGCTACTTGACCGTGGTTCTATGAACTCTTGTGACGAAAATGGGAGAATATTAATGCTTGTCTAATCATTGAGATGGAATGCTTGACCGCGGATCTTGAATGTGATTAAGGAAAGAGGTTTTTACCATTGGCGTGGACTAACCGTAAAAATGAATATTCCATTGTCGTGGATAGTGTACGATTCAACTTTGACATCATTGTTTGATTGTTAGTCCATTCTTATGATAGTTAACTTCATGGTCCAATGTTTTTATCTTATGCCACTTCTCCAAAAATAAAATAAAAATCTCCTCCACTCAAGAACAAGAAAAAGTGAAGTGTTATCCCCTCTAGAGTTGGATTTAGATCCAAACTCTCTTTGATGTTATGGATTGATCTTCATCTCCTTATGCCACTCTAGAGAAGAATTCTTCACCTTTATCTTTTATTCTTATGTTTATATCTTCTGTTTCATATCATGTTTAGCATGTAGTTTTTGTTGGATCATGATTTATGCTAGATTAGGATGTTTTGATAGTTAGATGATGATAATTATAGTTGATCTTTGTTAGATCTTTCACTTAATTTGTTCTTAATGCTAGTTTTGACTTGATCACTCGAAATCTAGATCTCTAGACATTTTCATACTCGGAAGGTGTTTGTGGAAATGTTTGAACTAAACTTGTTGTGAGCTTGGGTCACATAGCTACTTGACCGTGGTTCTATGAACTCTTGTGACGAAAATGGGAGAATATTAATGCTTGTCTAATCATTGAGATGGAATGCTTGACCGCGGATCTTGAATGTGATTAAGGAAAGAGGTTTTTACCATTGGCGTGGACTAACCGTAAAAATGAATATTCCATTGTCGTGGATAGTGTACGATTCAACTTTGACATCATTGTTTGATTGTTAGTCCATTCTTATGATAGTTAACTTCATGGTCCAATGTTTTTATCTTATGCCACTTCTCCAAAAATAAAATAAAAATCTCCTCCACGCAAGAACAAGAAAAAGTGAAGTGTTCTCCCCTCTAGAGTTGGATTTAGATCCAAACTCTCTTTGATGTTATGGATTGATCTTCATCTCCTCATGCCACTCTAGAGAAGAATTCTTCACCTTTATCTTTTATTCTTATGTTTATATCTTTTGTTTCATATCATGTTTAGCATGTAGTTTTTGTTGGATCATGATTTATGCTAGATTAGGATGTTTTGATAGTTAGATGATGATAATTATAGTTGATCTTTGTTAGATCTTTCACTTAACTTGTTCTTAATGTTAGTTTTGACTTGATCACTCGAAATCTAGATCTCTAGACATTTTCATACTCGGAAGGTGTTTGAGGAAATGTTTGAACTAAACTTGTTGTGAGCTTGGGTCACATAGCTACTTGACCGTGGTTCTATGAACTCTTGTGACGAAAATGGGAGAATATTAATGCTTGTCTAATCATTGAGATGGAATGCTTGACCGCGGATCTTGAATGTGATTAAGGAAAGAGGTTTTTACCATTGGCGTGGACTAACCGTAAAAATGAATATTCCATTGTCGTGGATAGTGTACGATTCAACTTTGACATCATTGTTTGATTGTTAGTCCATTCTTATGATAGTTAACTTCATGGTCCAATGTTTTTATCTTATGCCACTTCTCCAAAAATAAAATAAAAATCTCCTCCACTCAAGAACAAGAAAAAGTGAAGTGTTATCCCCTCTAGAGTTGGATTTAGATCCAAACTCTCTTTGATGTTATGGATTGATCTTCATCTCCTTATGCCACTCTAGAGAAGAATTCTTCACCTTTATCTTTTATTCTTATGTTTATATCTTCTGTTTCATATCATGTTTAGCATGTAGTTTTTGTTGGATCATGATTTATGCTAGATTAGGATGTTTTGATAGTTAGATGATGATAATTATAGTTGATCTTTGTTAGATCTTTCACTTAATTTGTTCTTAATGCTAGTTTTGACTTGATCACTCGAAATCTAGATCTCTAGACATTTTCATACTCGGAAGGTGTTTGTGGAAATGTTTGAACTAAACTTGTTGTGAGCTTGGGTCACATAGCTACTTGACCGTGGTTCTATGAACTCTTGTGACGAAAATGGGAGAATATTAATGCTTGTCTAATCATTGAGATGGAATGCTTGACCGCGGATCTTGAATGTGATTAAGGAAAGAGGTTTTTACCATTGGCGTGGACTAACCGTAAAAATGAATATTCCATTGTCGTGGATAGTGTACGATTCAACTTTGACATCATTGTTTGATTGTTAGTCCATTCTTATGATAGTTAACTTCATGGTCCAATGTTTTTATCTTATGCCACTTCTCCAAAAATAAAATAAAAATCTCCTCCACGCAAGAACAAGAAAAAGTGAAGTGTTCTCCCCTCTAGAGTTGGATTTAGATCCAAACTCTCTTTGATGCTATGGATTGATCTTCATCTCCTCATGCCACTCTAGAGAAGAATTCTTCACCTTTATCTTTTATTCTTATGTTTATATCTTTTGTTTCATATCATGTTTAGCATGTAGTTTTTGTTGGATCATGATTTATGCTAGATTAGGATGTTTTGATAGTTAGATGATGATAATTATAGTTGATCTTTGTTAGATCTTTCACTTAACTTGTTTTTAATGCTAGTTTTGACTTGATCACTCGAAATCTAGATCTCTAGACATTTTCATACCCGGAAGGTGTTTGTGGAAATGTTTGAACTAAACTTGTTGTGAGCTTGGGTCACATAGCTACTTGACCGTGGTTCTATGAACTCTTGTGACGAAAATGGGAGAATATTAATGCTTGTCTAATCATTGAGATGGAATGCTTGACCGCGGATCTTGAATGTGATTAGGGAAAGAGGTTTTTACCATTGGCGTGGACTAACCGTAAAAATGAATATTCCATTGTCGTGGATAGTGTTTGATTCAACTTTGACATCATTGTTTGATTGTTAGTCCATTCTTATGATAGTTAACTTCATGGTCCAATGTTTTTATCTTATGCCACTTCTCCAAAAATAAAATAAAAGTCTCCTCCACTCAAGAACAAGAAAAAGTGAAGTGTTCTCCCCTCTAGAGTTGGATTTAGATCCAAACTCTCTTTGATGTTATGGATTGATCTTCATCTCCTCATGCCACTCTAGAGAAAATTTCTTCACCTTTATCTTTTATTCTTATGTTTATATCTTTTGTTTCATATCATGTTTAGCATGTAGTTTTTGTTGGATCATGATTTATGCTAGATTAGGATGTTTTGATAGTTAGATGATGATACTTATGGTTGATCTTTGTTAGATCTTTCACTTAAGTTGTTCTTAATGCTAGTTTTGACTTGATCCCTCAAAATCTAGATCTCTAGGCATTTTTCATACCCAGAAGGTGTTTGTGGAAATGTTTGAACTAAACTTGTTGTGAGATTGGGTCACATAGCTACTTGACCGTGGTTCTATGAACTCTTGTGACGAAAATGAGAGAATTTTAATGTTTGTCTAATCATTAAGATGGAATGCTTGACCGCGGATCTTGAATGTGATTAGGGAAAGAGGTTTTTACCATTGGCGTGGACTAACCTTATAAGAATGAATATTTCATTGTCTAGGATAGTGTTTGATTCAACCTTTGACATCATTGTTTGATTGTTAACCCATTCTTATGATAGTTAACTTCATGGTCCAATGTTTTTATCTTGTTTTACTTCTTGCATTTTAGTTTTTCTTGCATTTCTTATATTTTAAACCAAACAAAAAAAAACCAAAAATATTTGCTATAGCTTAGCTTGTTTCTCGCATCTCTAGTGTGCAATTTTTAGTCCTCGTGGGATCGATCCTTAAATACTCCTCGGTGTTCCATGCACTTGTGGATTATTTGAGGGTTTATAAATGTAAAGTTTCGATCGCGTATTGGATCTTTGGTATTTAGCAAAGGTAAAATAGCGCGCATCAGTTTCTACCGAATACGTGGGATGTAGTAGGTTTCTCCGAGTCTGGTGTTTGGGAAGGCACCAGATGTAATCCCATTTTACGAGATCAATCACTTTATCCGTTGTAACATTTGGACGACAAAAAAAAATGAGCAAGATAAAACAAAATTGACAAACATGATGGAAAAATAGGAACAATTCAAGTCAACGATGACTTAAATCAATTCAATATTGGAACAACATCAAAACGACTTAGTCGAGTATCGACCGGAAACCTCCTAAAAAATATTTAAATTTTTTAAAAAAATAAACAAGTCAATGACAATTCGTTAACTAAATTTCATTTTCGAGAAACTATATATGACATGTCCTCACGTTTTTAGATGATTTTCTTGATAACGTCTTTTCTTGAAATGTTATAGGAATTTCGTGGCACCATTGCTTACATAAAACTTCTTTTATGGTTCAGAACTTTCTTGGTTTTGCTTGGAAAGTAAGAGCATATGGAGGGTCCCCATGGAATATTGTTGGTCGCACTTTTAGCAACTTTCACTATCATTCACCTTGCTCAGTCTGAAGATCAAGAAGGTATTATCCACATTTTATTGATATATGTTTATAGCATTTTCATAGTTGAAAATCTGCTACCATTTGAAATCAAATCCACATAATGCATGTAGGTTTTTTTTTAAACGTAGAAAACTTGTCACTTTTAGCACAACATAGTTAACAACCTTGGACCACACCCTAGCTACACATTCGAGAACCCATTTGAGAGAAGGTATCTTTGAACAGATAGCCCGTGACTTTTCTTGATGAAACTATATAAGCCTATACCAAGAAACTCTGTTTATGAGGGTAGGAATGTGATCCCAGGTTAGTGATGTAGAGAAATAAACCTTATAGTCCCCTTGTGCATGCTCTAGAGAGGAATGTCATTGCCGGCTGAAGGGTTCTCTATGGGAGTCGCAAAGAGTTGAACCAACAGAACCTGGAGATGCATAGACAGACTTCAAGCAGTTCATGACAAAAGCAGCATCTTAAACAGTTTCACATCGATATGAATTGCATAATAGCGGAATGGTTGAACCATAAAATAAAGGAATCAATAGATGATTGAAGTTTTCTCTAAGCTAGTTATAATTTTAAAACGAGCAAAATGAATAGGAAAATCATTTGTCGAATTGTATGAGTAGAATCACGTTTTCAAAATGTGAAAAGGCTATGTACATTCAATCCCTTATTTTGGTGTCAACTTTCCGTTGACACCACCATTCGACTAAACAACGTTAAGCTTTTCAAATGACCATTCATTGATTGCCTTGGATATCTTATTAGGGTTCATCAGTTTGGATTGCGGTTTATCCCCGAGTGAAGTGTCACCATATATCGAGCCAGATACTGGACTACGATTCTCAACAGACGCAGATTTCATCCAAAGTGGAAAGATTGGTAAAATTGATCCAGGTCTACCCAAGACCCTAAAGTCATACGTGACGCTGAGATACTTTCCAGATGGAATACGCAACTGTTACAATCTTAGAGTGAAGCAAGGGACAAATTATTTGATGAGAGTTACATCGCTTTATGGAAATTATGACGGTCTTAAGATTACTCCTAAATTTGACTTATACGTAGGCCCTAACTTTTGGGTAACAATAGACTTGGAAAAAAGGGCAAGCGGTCAAACTGAAGAAATCATTTACATCCCAAGATCAAATTCTTTAGATGTGTGTCTTGTTAAGACAGGCACGTCGACGCCATTGATATCATCCTTGGAACTAAGGCCACAAGCAAACGATACTTACATCACTGAATCTGGTTCGTTGAAGTCTTTGAAACGATACTACTTTAGCAATTCAAATATCATTCTATCGTAAGTCAGCTTTAAGATCATCTTAAGGGTTTTTTTTTTTGTTCTTACTCATTTGATTCTCCATAAGTAATAGTACGTTTTTATATGAACCACAGATACCCAAATGATGTCAATGACCGAATATGGGAACCAAAATTTGAGGCACAATGGAAGCAGATTTCCACTACCTTCGAAGCAAACAACTCCAATGGTTTTCTTGTGCCGCAGAATGTGCTCAAGACTGCCGCAATACCTGCGAATGCTAATGCACCGTTTAATTTTACAGAGAATCTCGATTTCCCTGATGATAAAGTATACTTGTACCTCCACTTCTCTGAGGTCCAATCATTAGAGGCCAATGAATCTAGAGAGTTTAGCATTTCTTGGAATGGGGAAGATTTTGACAAACCAGTTAGTCCAAAATATCTGAAGACCACGACATTTTACTCCAATTCGTCACTTACTTGCCAAGGAGGAAAATGCAACTTAAAGCTGAGAAGTACTAAAAATTCTACTCTCCCACCTCTTCTCAACGCCATCGAAATTTACACAGTAATCGAATTTCCACAACTGGAAACAAATGAAAATGATGGTACGTTAGTAAAGTACAATGCGAGGTTTCATTTATATAAGTTTTGGAAACACCTTTTATGCTAAATATGACATATTTAGTGTCGTACAATTATGACAGTTTTAGCTATCAGAAACATCAAATCCACCTATGGATTAAATAGAATCACATGGCAAGGAGATCCATGCGTCCCCCAAAAGTTTATGTGGGACAATGTAAATTGCAACAGCACAGATAAATCTTCACCACCAAGAATCACTTATTTGTGAGATTTTTTTATAGCACAACCTTTATAGAATTGTTCGAAAGCATTTGATTCCTAACTACATTGACTTGGTTTTTTGTTTTTTTGTTTTTTGTAAACAGAAACTTATCATCAAACGGGTTAAAGGGAACAATAGCAGCTGCAATTCAAAATCTTACCCATCTTGAAAAGTTGTAAGTGTGATAATTGTTACCTCCTCGCCCGAAGACAAAAAATTCATACATGTCAGTGATTTTATATCCTTACAAATTTTCAGGGACTTGTCAAATAACAATCTGACTGGAGAAATTCCTGGATTTCTAGCTAATATGAAGTCTTTGTTGCTCATGTAAGTGTTTTTTGACATTTTTAGTCATAGTATTCCTTGAGATCATGTTCTTATGTATGATATTTATCCCATATAACAGAAACTTGAGCAAGAACAATCTGATTGGTTCGATCCCACAAACCCTTCTCGATAGACAAAAAGAAGGGCTGAATTTAATGTAAGAATGAACTTCACCCACACGCATTTCCTTTTGAATCCTTCTTCACATGCATTCCTTCTTCACATGCATTCAGAATCTAATCATCTTTTTTTTTTTGTAGTGTTGATGGAGAGCATCCTTGTTTATCTGGTTCATGTGTCACGGAGAAGAAATTTCCAATAAAAACTGTTGCATTAGCTTCTTCCGTCGCTATCGTGGTCATTATGCTACTAGTTCTCATTTTTGTGTTTAAGAAGAAAAAACCATCAAATTCAAAAGGTATTCGCCGAATTTCAAATCATGATCAAATCAAGCATACATATATTATTCTTGTACTAAATTTTGGTCTCTACAGCTTTATCACCATCTTCTATTATGCCAAGTGCGAATGATACATCCACTAATGTATCTGATATATTGATCGAGACAAAAAGGAAAAGATTTAGTTATTCCGAGGTTATGGAAATGACAAACAATTTGGAAACACCACTTGGTGAAGGAGGGTTTGGTGTTGTTTATCATGGTGATATAAATGGTTCACAACAAGTAGCCGTCAAACTACTTTCCGAATCATCAACACAAGGCTATAAAGAGTTCAAGGCAGAGGTAAAATTTCTCATAACTATATATATATATATATATATATATATATATATATATATATATATGCTAAACCAATGTGTTTCATGTGTATTTGTTTTGTTAATTGGTGTACAGGTCGAACTTCTGTTGAGAGTCCACCACATAAACTTGGTAAGCCTTGTAGGATATTGCGATGAACGAGATCACTTGGCTCTAATCTATGAATACATGTCCAATGGAGACGTGAAACATCATTTGTCAGGTGAAAATTTATAATTGTATAACTTTAGCATTTTCTTAGTTATATTATGACGGAAATTAATATGTTGGCTGATTTGATAATCTATTATTATAGGAAGACACGGTAGCTCTGTTTTGAAGTGGAGTACTCGACTACAAATAGCCGTTGATGCTGCTCTAGGTTCGAACTATCTCAGTATAATCTCATTCACTTAGCCTTTCTTATTTCAAAACATTTCATGTGATCAATCGACATAAATGATTCAAATATTAATGGCACATTCACATGTCCTTTTATCTACTTAAGATCAAAAACAATGAACCGTCTATACTATTACCATTCAACTAAAATATTCCACAATTTGATAAACTTGTTATATAATTGGGACGGTAATAGTTTTGAAAATCTAGAATGTTTGGATAGATTTTGTTTTAGAAGTTATTCTTACTCTTATTACGATTTTTAGAGATCATAACGAAAAAAATATATATATATATATATATATGTATATAAAATTTGAATGTTTATAGGGCTAGAATACCTACATATTGGATGTCGACCATCGATGGTGCATAGAGATGTAAAAAGTACAAATATATTGTTGGACGAGCGATTCACTGCCAAAATTGCGGATTTTGGGCTCTCGAGATCTTTTCAACTCGGAGATGAATCTCATGTTTCGACAGTTGTTGCTGGTACTCCAGGTTATCTTGATCCTGAGTAAGTATTATTACTAGACCTTAGATGTGATTTCTTTTGTTATATGTATAACCAAGATATGTCGAAATGAAGTCCAAAAATAATAATGCGCACTAATTTGCTAAAATTTGTCTTAACTTTCATCTTCATCAGATAGATGAATACACTTGTATCTTACTCCATAGTGTTTTTGCGTTGCTAGATATTACAGAACAGGTCGGTTGGCGGAAATGAGCGATGTCTATAGTTTTGGGACTGTATTATTGGAGATAATCACAAACCAACGCGTGATTGACCAAACCCGCGAATATTCACACATAACAGAATGGACGGCATTTATGCTTAGTAGAGGAGATATTACAAGAATTATGGATCCTAATCTTGACGGTGATTACAACTCTCGTTCCGTTTGGAGAGCTCTTGAATTGGCTATGTTGTGTGCAAATCCTGCTTCAGAGAAACGACCAAGCATGTCTCATGTTGTTTTTGAGCTAAAAGAGTGTCTTAGTTCTGAAATCTCGACGAAAAGTCAGAATCAAGACACGGACTCTCATAGTTCTTTTGAAATGAGCATGGGTCTTGACACCAAGGATATGCCTAGTGCAAGGTAGAATTTGCAAAGAAGCCTTGTTTGTATCGATGATATATTTCTGCTTGTGGTATTGTTCTTTTATGAGAACAGTGTTTCGATTTATGTTTGAAATCATGACATCAAAAAAAAAAAACATGGAAGGATAAATCTAGCCCTCATTTAATTTCGTGTAAATTTTTTTTTTTTTGAAAAATGTAAGTTTTATTTTTATCTTTTGTCAAAAAAGAATGTAAAATTAAAATTTTTATTCAATCAACAATAAATGTGTCTTTCGGTAAAAATTTCTAAAACATTTAGAAAGTTCTTTTTTTGAAATTAAAATAGAGATGGAGGTAATCGATCTTGATAATCTATTATACTAACTAATAGCACTTGTTTGAGGCCTCACCCACATCAGATTTTTAAGCTACTTCCTTAAGATGCCACGTGGCATGTGCTAAGTTAGTAAGATCTTAATGCATGTCGTTCGTTCTCTCTTATAAGATGCATCAGATGCCTCTTACTCTTCCTTGGATTTTACGTTCCAATCTTATCTTTCATATAAGACACTCTTCTCCTTCCGTTTCATTGATCCCATGAAATCCCATAAACTGATTTCTCTACAAGATTCGAACCGTATCATCTTCTCCTTTCATTCGCTCACTCAAAATTATAGAGGTGACTTTCATTCAATTGGATTTGCTAAGCTTCGGTGTTTTCCTTTTTTTTTTTGGCTTCTATAATAGCGATATTGTTCATATTGTAGACTAATCGAATGAAACAATGTTTTAAAAACTTTGTGAGCCACGTATTTTATGGTTAATTTCATTAGCGAAGATGGTGAGGAGATGATCTCATAGGATTCATGACAAACTTTGTGTTATTGGTGCAGGCTGAGGGATGGGGAAGTTGAAGAATCTATCATGCATTTGTGTTGCTTGGTTGTATATATTTAACTCCACAAACCAATGCATATAAGTGTTAACCTTCAATTTCTATTTTCTCGATTTTTTATGCAGGATTTAAAGTTGGATCCAAAAAAAAAAAATAGAGAGGTCGACGACGTGAACTTACGAGGGACGGAAAAACGGGGAAAAGAGGATAGGTCTTTGAACGTAATTGTGTTTTAGTTTTTGACCCATCATGATTATATGCTTTTCATTTCTATTTCGGATTCATCTCTCGAGACAACTGATTAGTGATAATTGTCGTTATAGTGTCTTACCCCTCTACGATGATTTTTACAATTTTAGTCTTTCTTAAGGGTATATATATTCTGTTTCTTAAGCACTTGACATTTATCAACGTTTAGATATAAATTTGTGCGAATAATTGTATATGTTATGATTGTTTATCTTAACAATTATCAAACTGTTGGTTAGTTCATAGCTTATGCGACCCTACTTACAAAAAAAATTCTACTCATTCCAAGATGGAAGATAAACTCTAAACTCCCAAGTTATATCTTCATTTAATACTCCAATGAATCTAACTTTCCAATATCTTCGACTGCTTTTTAGGTACTTTTGGATGCCCGTCTCCGAAAGGTGGTACTTTGTTAATGGAGTTGAAATGTAGGATGTATAGTCACACTTGAAAGAGTGACTTAGCATTATAGTTTTGTTTCAGTAAACTCTCAAGTAAGTTATATTTTCATAATAAGTTGGATTTTAATTTAGAAATTTCAATACGTTATTCTAACCTCAATCAAAGGTGAAGTATATGCAAATGGAAATAGTACTTTGAAGGAAACTTGATGTATTCATATTTTAGCATATTTAGCACATATTTTCTTTAGCTTTTATAGTCATTAGACTTTCATTTTGCATATTTCTCATCATTTTAAGTCTCATATAGAATAAGTTGAGTTTTAGAGTTTTAGATTACATTTCATTGCATTTGCATAGTCCTTGAGTCATTTATAGGTACTTTGGAGGCCAAAAACCAAAGGAGAAAAGAATGGAAGCAAAGATGCAGAAAATGGTCAGAAGTTAGGTGCTCGTCGATACCATTTCCACCGATGGATTGAGCTGAAAATTGGCCACATGCTAGGGAATCGAGTTAGCTTTCATTTGGAAGAAATTTGAGGTCATTCTAACGGTGCGATCAAAAGTTATGAAAGGTTTAGTGAAGATAGGTCCGTCTGGCGAGCAAAAGAAGCAAGTGCAGAACTTTAGTAACTGGATCGATCGATCCATAACTGGATCGATAGATCTGATTATCCAGTTTTTTCCGCGCGACCTGCGGATCGAGCAGTTTGAAGTACTATAAGTGGATCGATCGATCTACAAGTGGATCGATCGATCCATGCCCCAGAATTGCCCAAAAATCACTTTTCCTAACTTTGTTTTCTTTAATCAAAACGTGTTTTAATGCTCCAAAAACGTGTTTGAGGCCTTAAAAGCTGGTTTTCTCCCATCATTTACATATCTTATCATTTTTCTAGTTCACTTTTGTTTTTAGAGAATTTTCTTTTCTTGATTCAAGGATCAAAACCTTGATCTTTTCTTGTTCTTAGTCTTGTAATTTTTGTTCTTGGAAGTTTGTAAGCTTTGGAGGAGAACTCTCCAACCTTGTATCATAGAGAAGATTTCTCAACTCTTTTATCTTTTTCTTTGATTTAGTTATGGTTGTTATATCATCTCTTTGTGAATTTCTTTTGAATATGTGTGAGTAGATCATTAGTTAGGCTTGTGGGTGTTCAAGGGAATTCATGGATCATTGAATTAGACATAAATAGGGATTTGTACTTGTCTTCATCTATTGTTGTTCTTATTGCTTGAATTATGATTGATCACCTAGTTCTTGATGTTAGGATATTTAATTCACCAAAAGTGTAATTAAATACCCGAAAGAACATAGATGAGCAAATTGTCCTTAACCAACGAAAGCTGATGTTAAGGCGATTTGTGAACTTATCAAACCGGTTCGTTAATGCTTGTTTAGAATTCTAGGTTCAAACGACAGTTTAGAATCCTAGGTTGATAAATAAAGTCTCTGATGCCACGACAGTGGATTGGTTATAAAATTATGTTTGAGTTCAAGATTGTCCTAAATTGTACCCTGAATAAATGTCTGATTCATAATCTATGATTTCCCGAGAATATCCCTTAAGCCTAACGCTTTTAATTCCATAAGTTTACACGTTTATAATTGCTATTTTCGTTTCAATATTGCAACCAATCACATTTTACCATCTTAGCTTAATTTCAATCTCATACTTTCGTAGTGTAACACTTGGTCTCTGTGGATTCGATCCCTAAAATACTACTTCGTTGCTGTGCACTTGCAGTAGTTTGATAGGGTTAAAACCTGAGCATATCAAAACTCCTACAAGGATGGTATTCACGTGTCATGAAAAGATGAAGAAAGAGCTTCATAAAAGTGCTATCATAAATGAAAGTTCTATGGGTATTCATCATTCTTTAGTGTAAGCGTGTATTCTCTTATTATTCATAGTAAGCTTCATACATCACTATGGGTATTCTCTTATTCTTTTCCCTTATTCTAATCGTTGTTCTCAGTCCTGTCATACTTTCTCTATTAAAATGTAATTAAAAACTACATTTTATTCCTGCATAAAAACTCTTATGAACTTTTCGAGATATCTTGGTGAGACTTCCGTTTCTTTTTATTTTATCTGGGCTTTTGTAGTGTGTAGAGGTCACATATAGGAAGAGCTTCCTGTCGAGTAGGGGAGGAGTTGGAGTGTTAAGAACTCAATCTCAGTTGAATTAATCCCTACGTTTTAGGGATATACGTTGAGCATGTTTTCTTAGTTGATTTAGCCTTAGAGTTTTCCCTTTTATTAGGAAGTGTACCATACAACACTATTTTGATTTAGTTGATTTAGTCTTTGTAAGACGCATGTTCTTCTGATACTTTCTCATTTGGTATTAGTGCCTTACACAAAAGAGGAAAACAGAGAATACCATGGCTACGGAGAAAGAGAGTATTGTGAGCATCCGAGAGTTTGATGGTGATTACGGTTATATATTCATGTTGAATATATATAACCATATTCATTTACTTAATTAGAGACTTCTATTCATCCATGATCATGGTGTATTTTTGTGATTAAAATTCGAGAGGTTACAGAGAAACAGAAGTACGAGAATTGATATATATACACAACTATCTATGCATGTTAATGTCATTACTTTTGTACTACCTTTTTCTCTAATATAGTATTGCTTTTAGTGTCTAATTTTTTCTTACATTTTCTTAGCTTTTTAGTCATACTACACATTAATTGTTGGATTGTAGGTTTGTAAAAGTTCTTTACTGATTATTTTTGGTTTCAAACATTTTTAGTCGGGCTATGAGTTTGGAAACAAATAAAACGTTTTATAAAATTTTTTGTTTTATATTGATATTCTCCCCCGAGTTAAGAGATTATTTCTCCCATATTCATGAAGACATATGTTCGGTTTCAGCTTTGAGAAAAACTAGAGACAAGTCAAAATCCATGGTTTCAGAGAGTCTAAGGGTAAATGATATGAAAAAGAGGGTTAAGGGGTTTCTGTTAGATAGCTCAGCCATGGGTAGAAGTTGAGAAGTTACACTTAATGTTTTAGGTTTTTCATTCTCGGTTACATGCAAAATGGGAAGAAATCAAGAGCTTTTAAACATAAAAATACATCACTGCAAGTGAAGAGCCAAAAAAAAAACAAAGATGGTTACAATCATCAATTTTCTAGCAAAAAAAATAAACAGGAGCAACATAGATAAATAAAGAATAGAAAATTCCAACTTTTAAAGATTGTGTTTAAACAAATGAAATTAACTATTTGATAATATTCTACGAATCAAATAATTTTTAGTGAAAATATGTATAAAAAAATACAAACAATCATACTGAATTTATTTTAAAACTATTGATAAAAAAATGAGGTAAAGGACAACAAAAAATATTTGGCGTTAAGAACTAAATTGTGTATTTATATTTACCAACTTATCATTTATCTATATTTATAGTTGGTAAGCATATAAATTTGTTTCGGATCCACGAAATCACAAATACTATCATAACACAATTTTATTTAAAACAAAGTATCAAACATATTTATAAACAACATACCCGGACGTAGTCCGGGAAATTCTCTAGTATATATAATGAGAGAGTTTTATCTCCATCTAAGATGTCCACCTAAGCCAAAGTTCTTTTAACAATAAATTTTATTTTATATCTTCAATTAATTATGTTTATGTATATTAATTGTTACTTATAACTATTAAAAGTTTGTATTAAATTCAAAACGAAAATAAGTAAATAAATAATTTAAAAATGATACATATATACAAGAATATTTGAGTATTTTATTGTTGTAAATATTAAATTACAACATGAAGTATATTCATTTATATGTACTTTATTTGATAGTAGTATAAACATATTGAGTTTATGATAAAGATAGATGTTTACATAATTTTATTTCAAAATTGGAAATGTGAAAATATATATAAATATACAATTAAATAAAAATCCAAATAAACAACAATAGAGAATCAAAGAAAAAAATTAAATGATGTTAATTACTTAAACATCGTAATTGTGTATCAAGTAACTGTTAGGAGAGTGAAAGTCTAAAGAGAAAGAGGATATTTTATTTCGTTAAAAGATATTGAATAAGAGTAGAAAATAAGGTGAAATTTGGGAATCTATTATTTATTCAAAATATTATACTTGATTTCTGGAAATACAAAAGAAAATTTTGATTAATAAAGCAGTCAGCGGTTAAACATAAAACTACAAAAACTATATATATATAGATAACGTTACAAAGTCTCAAAGAAACATATTTATTTTTAAATAGAAACTATCGTATCGATATTAAAATGATTGATCATCAATTCATATTTTCATACAACATAAATAAAAGAATCAATTAATTTCATTTCAATTCAATATAAATATTATTTTATATCTATAAAAAATGGTGGTTTGAGACTGACTCCTTTGACCTGGTGGATATCGTGCGGTATCCGGAGGAATGGCCTGCGTTCTCCATTCTGTCAGCTAGACTCAGGACTTTGCAAGATCGCTTTTCCCGATTCTCTTTATCTTTGATCCCTCGTCCCCGTAATCTACAGGTGGACTGTTTAACCCGTTTTGCACGTACTAGATCTTTTAATTTTGCATTTGTAAGCAACACTCCACCCAACTGGTTAACCAATTATAGTGGCATCTTTTAATTATAGATTTCGTTGAACAAAAAAAATGGTGGTTTTGTCATTTATAAATATAAAAATACTAGATTAGTTAATTTTTTCGTCACAATAATTACCAAAATTTTAAAATAAAACTCACGCATCGCGTGAACCATAATCTAGTAACTAACAAGATGCAAGCCATACCTCCATGGCCTCGGTGTAGGCATGATCCCCCATAATCTGGATCGAGTTGATAATGATCCAAATCTCCTTTTTTCTTTTTACGTGATTCTTTAGCTTCAAAATGATCTCCACCATTGAATATAACTTCTAATCTGCACCTTCCACATGTCTTTGATTTATCACCACCCTTTTCTATATCAAATCTCCCCCATTTGAAAGACCTTAAACTCAAAGTCTAATGCTTGGAAAACGCTTCATAAAATCAAAGAGGAACGCCCATGTAGCTTCATCCACAACCAGATTAGTCACTTTAACAAGCACTATTGTAGCAGCTCAAACCATGTCTGGTTTACATCAACTGGGAGGTTTTAACAGCTTCCTCATCATCTGTTGTCTAGTTCTTAGTTGCTCTTTCTGATGAGGTGGATTTCTCTCAATATCATAAGAACTTGTCTTGAGGCATGAAAATGTTAGCTGTCTAAAGTGCTTATCACCACAAAGTCTCCATTTCTTCTCCATCCTAGTTTTGTACTTAAAACACCAGTCTTTATAAAACTTTCTCCACTAAGAATCGGCAAGCCAATTGGTTCTATCAAACCAGTGTAGTACACAAACCACATTCATCTCACACAAATTCTTCATCGTCCTCCCCAATATGATGTTCTCTATCTTAGCAACTTGAAATTGTTTCTTATCTTCATGATGATCAAACAAGTCATGACAGCCAAAACCACAAAGCAAATCCTCACGAACATCCAATGATTTTGTATGAATTCAAAGGCTTGGTTCCATGTTAGAAAGTGGTACCTTATCCTCTGTAACGCCCGTGAACTAAAAATTGAAAAGTTTGGTAATATTTTTGGTGGTGTCGATCGACACCAAGAGAAAATGTCGATTGACACTAGCAAATTGTCGATTCGGTCGGTTTGACTTTAAATCGTTCGGTTAGCGGTGGTTTGGGTTGGGAACCCTAGGGCTCAAGTATTTAAATGAGCAGCCTCCGTTTTTGTTGAGATCAGAGAGAATTGAGAGAGTGATTCGTTTTTGGAGAGAGAGAAGAGAAAATTTTGGTTGAGTTTGTTTCTGGCACCGGACCGAACCGGGTTCGACCGAGAACCGGCCGGCTAGCCAGGTTGGATTGACCTGGGTTTGAGTTTTTTTTTTCATATTTAATTTTTTTTTATGATTAAAATTTATAGAAAAAAATATTAGTTTTGAATCTAGTTAATTTGTGTTATGGTTTAATGTTTTTAATTTTTTTTTTACATATAAACTTAACTATTTCTCATTAAACTTTTTCTTTGAATAGTTTTTTTGTTATTAAAATGATTTTCTTCATGATTAATTTTTAAAAATATGTTTATTCAAAGGCTATATTATATATTTGGATATTATAGTTATACAAAAACTATTTATATTATTATTTTTTTAAAACTATTAAATCTAGTTCGACCGGTTCGACCCGGTCGGACCACATTGACCCATGACCCAAAAGTTTCTCCGGTTCGGTCGCCGGTCCGGTTTTAAAAACATTGGTTCCTGGAGGCTCGTTAAGGCTGTAGGAGCAAAAGTGGTTCGTGTGTTGGCGATTTCGAGTGAAAAAATAGAGAGGAATCAAAGGTTCTCATGCTGTGAAGGGGGTCTGATTTCGTGTTTGTTGTGATCCTTGTCCTTTTCGATCCAAAATCAAGGTGAGTGCGTGACCATGGCTTATCAGGATGGATGGATTGCTAAGATACGTTGTTGTTTGTGTGGAATGGATGATTGATTGGTTTGGAGGATTTTTCCTTTGTGTATACATGCTATATTCGTGTGTTTTGTTGATGTTGTTTTTGCATAAATCGACATGGTGCATGCTAGAATCGAATCAGAGAGGAAAAAGTTCGATTCTGGCGACTCTGCAGCCAGTATCGATCGACACCAGGAGGGTGTCGATCGACACTAGCATTTGTGGTGTCGCTCGACACCAGGCAGATGTCGATCGACACCAGACGTGTTGGCTCGTTATGTGTTTGTTTTGATGAATTGATTTACTGTGTGTCTTGGTATTTCATCGTGCCTATGTGTTTAACCGGTAGATGGAATGACCGTCTCACTGAGTATTTGTGATAATACTCATGCATCTCATTTTCCCATGTGATGCAGGTAAAGACAAAGTGTGATCTTGGAATCATGGCAATGAAGAGGAGGATGATCTAGGTCTCGATTTTTGTTGTGTTATTGGTATTGTTTAGAATGGCTAAGTTGTTGGTTTTATGGAATTGATCGAATTGGTTTTGCTAGTTCAGTTGTTTGTTGGATAATTCGTTTGGTTGAATTGAGTTGATTTATGCTGGTTGTTGATGTGTTTGAACTTGATATTGAGAATTATTATTTATGGGAATAATAATCTGAATTTTTTATTAAAAAAACGGGTCGGGTTGTTTCATCCTCCATCAATTTGGTCTCCCTATCTGCATCATGAATCAGTTCTGATTCAATAAAAGCTTTCACCAGATTTGTCTTTCCTATCAATGTCTCATGAGTAGGATCCAACACATTGGTATCCTTGTTTCGACCAGAATTTTCCTCTTAAGTTGCCTCTGTTTCATCTAAACTCAATGCTAACCCATGAAGCAACGCAGTCAACTCCACATCAATATCCTCTTGAACCATTTCATCTTTCATTGTTGATTGACTTAAAAAATCCACTTGTATCAAATCTCTCAGCTTCAAACTGTTCTTAAACTTGAACTTTCATGACTTTGTCCACTTTTTCTTCTTCTTTCTAGTTCTTACTCCGAGAAGCATTTGATCTAACACTTTGTAAACATCAAATATCATTTATCCATGAGTTGAAATTTTGTCGAGAATAACCTTCGATTCATCAGTAAATCTCTTCCTGAAAATCTTCAGCTCATGGAACTGCAATGTTCTGCAAAATTGATGGCTTCTGGTGGACACAATCAATCATAAAGTCATAAACTGTAATTGACTTCCTTTCTTCTGGAATCAATTCTTTCTCATGAACCAACACCATCAATTCATATGTATCCCTAACTTCCACCTCTCTATCATCAACCTTTGCCTCTTCCTTCTCCTCCTATACTTCAAGCATGCAGAGTTGTTTCTCTATGTGTGTGAGATAAGACCTAGGAAGATCGACAATTGCTTTTGATTTATCCATATTCCTCTCCTCAATTCATGTTATAGAACCGCATTCTTTCTTGTAAGTAGGGGTGGACATTCGCGTACCTGTTCAGGTTCGGTTTGGGTTTTTTTGGGTTTTTGGTTTTTTGGTACCAAGCCTATAAGTACCAATCAGATTTATTGATTATTCGGTATCCAAAATTATCCAAAAAATAATTGTCCAAAAGTATATGAAAAGACTTAAACTATCTAACTTATCTGAACAACCCGATTAAAACTACCCAAATTATCCAAAGTATTCAAAAATACTTGAAAATTTCTAAATTAACCAATAAATTCGGCATAAAAAATATTCAAACTTGTAGCGTCCCGACCGCCCTTGCCAGTGGACCCCACGCCCACTCTCGGCATGTGGGCTCATTCCTGTCCGACGGTCGGTGCGTTAGTCTAGGAGGCTCAAAAGACTTGTTTACTGACTTTGCAAATCACCACATGATCTTTTCCGGTGTTTTGTCCTCACTCACACGGTACTGGAAATAACTTCCCACTAGGTCACCCATCCTTAAATTGCTCCAGCCTAAGAACGCTTAACTCTGGAGTTCTCTCTGGAAGTGTGACGGAAAAGATAAGTGCACTTTGGTGATATAGGTAGCCAAATCAATTCTCTTAAACCTCTCTGCATGCACCATATATTTTCTGAAACTCGAATGTTACAATCACCACCACTAACTGATCGCAACGTCCTCATTACGTACCAAGATCATTACCCCGACAGTGTGACTCACACACTCGTCACGGTTCGCTCTGATACCACTTGTAATGTCCCGACCACCGTCGAGCTATCCGTATACAGGGGAAATTCTCATTCCCTCGAGAAAAATCTTCATCTCTCAATAACATACAGGAAAAATCCTCATCTTTTCAGGAGAAATACTCATCTCCTAATGGGCCCCACCGTCCACTCTCGACCAGTGGGTCCATCCCTGTCCAACAGCCGGTGTGTTAGTTCGGGAGGCTAGAAAGACTTGTTTACTGACCTGCAAATCAACACGTGATCTTTTCTCGTGTTTTGTCCTCACTCACACGATACTGGAAATGACTTCCCAGTAGGTCACCCATCCTTAAATTGCTACAGCCCAAGCACGCTTAACTCTGGATGTTTGACGGAAAATATAAGTACACTTTGGTGATATAGGTAGCCAAATCAATTCTCCTAAATTTCTCCTCATGCACCACATATTTTCTTAAACTCGGATGTTACAAAACTTCCCAAAAATACTCGAAAATACCGAAATTACCTAAATTTATTTAAAAAATCGTTAATGATTTTAGTTAACGTCATAGCCATCGAGGAGAGTACAAGCTTGAAGGCTCCACATAAGATAGTTTGTGGTTGTGAGCTTGGTAACATTTGATGTGTTGATGTTGAAGAGAGTATTAGCAGTGGCGACAATGGCTTCACCACCTGGTGCCGGAGAAGTGTTGCCAGAGTTTGGAGAAGGAGTTGTCATGATGACGGGTGTGAATGTGTTTAACGTGAAAGAAAATTTTAGGGTATCGAAGGCTCTTATACTATATAAAATATCAATGCGGATGCTTTATTAGAGAGTACATATACACGTATTTATAGAGATACATAGTAGAGACTAGGTATTAACTAATTACATAAACAGCTTTAATACATATTGACATATCCTTTACAACGATAACAACGTTTCTCTTTTTTGAGAAGTTGGAATATCGAACATAATTATTGCTCAAAGGGACCTCCCAACTCTTTGTTTTATTCAAGTTGCATACATCCTCTCCCCAATGGTTAACTCTATTCTTGTACAAGAATTATGTAACCTCTTTTGCTAGTAAATGAAATGTTTTCGGAAAAAAATAAGCAACAAAACAATTCAAATGTTCAAAAGTGTAAACGAGTCAGTTGGGGGAGAGATTGAGAGAAGAGGTATAGAGTTGAGGAGGTTGTTGCTGCGTCATCGACTTCAATGTTCTGGCCTGGGCTTCGGGTTCGAGAAGGAGAAAGAGGCAATCGGTAAAGGTATATATATACACATGACGTCAACTTGTTACCTACTTCAACGCGCTTAAGGGGTAAATACGGCAGTTTCTTTCTCAAATGATTACTTCCTATACAAGCCCAAATACATGGTTACTTGCTTAATTATTTGGCCCAATATGGCTATATGACAAATTCTCCCAATATTATATGAAGTATATATATTACCGAAACAAAAAAACACATCTAATTGCCCACTAGGAAACGTATTTAATCATTGAATTAATTAATTACTTTTTGTATCCTAATTTTAGTCATGTTCTCACGTTTTGAAAGTCTTTTTCTTTCTTCACAATGTCGAAAAAGAATTGTGTGCCTCCCAGTGCTTATTATAGATATCATATGTCGTTCGAGATTTAGGGCAGTACTTGTCTTGAATCTTGATTTTGCTTCGGAAGTAAGAGATTATGGAAAGTTTCCTTGATAAAGCTCAACACATCCATGAAGGTACCTACATTTTATATTCCATATACAAGGTTTTTTTATAATACAGTTTTATCACTTTTGGCACCCCTGATTATCGTCTTAATACCACAAACATAATAGAATTAACGGTTATGAGTTGGCGTAGTTAAAACAAAAGACAATTGATAAGATCATATAGAGAACGTGAAGGTTGTGTACAGTTTGTGAAGAAAGAAATATTTATGGACCCTCAAAAAGATGTTTACATACAACAATTAGCATATTATGGTTACAAGAAAAGAGTTAGCATATTGAAAATATTTGAATTTCCCATATATTAACTTGATGAAGAGAATTTAATTTAGAGGTGGGCATGCCGGGGTTTACAATTCATTTCAATTTGGATTTTTCCGGTTTTATAGAAACTAAAAATTATATAAAATCATTTTTAGCTCAGTTTTAATATTAAAATTGTACCTACCTATGTCGAACGAGTCATATAGTCGACTACGTCACTTAGCTAGCTCAATGGTTTGGACCGACTGGACCATATCTGAGTCACTGGTTACTTAAAATCACTCTTATGCAGTTATGGATATTATAAAAAGAACCATCGTTTAAAAACCATTGTGTGCCAACTTATCAGTTTTTTAAAGTGTAAAAGTATAGAATGGTATTTGTGTTAACTAGGACTCGGACCGAAACGAAATCGCGGGAGAAAAAAGTTATTTGTTAAAAACCAATAAAAAATATATATTTAATGTGACGACCCAACCCGTCAAATAAAAAAAAATTTTTTAACCGGATCACTATTATCATAAATAGTGATCCTCAACGGTCCAATAAACAAACAGCGCGGAAACAATGATTCAACAATCAAATACAATTATCGTTTAACAAGCCCATACTTATTAATTCTAGTTCAATTCGGTAATACACATAGTTCTGAAATTGCTAACACCCTAGCAATTCTAACTTATTACACGAAAACGAGCCACTAGATCATTCCCCTCGTCCCGGCCATGATTCCACGATCACTGACTGTCTTTACCTGCATCACATGGTTATAAGAGATGCGTGAGTATTATCATAAATACCCAGTGAGACGGTCATCCCATCAACAGGCTATGTACAAATATAAGCATAAGCAATGCTACAATACCAGGATGAACAATCAACATGAAAACAACTCAATCGCGTAAAAACAACCTGTGTCGATCGATACACTAACCCGTGTCGATCGACACCAACTCCGACACTCATGTCCGTCAGCACACCATCCCGGTGACCTACTGACACCATGTCGATCGACACACCCATATGTGTCGATCGACACACCAAACCCAGAAAACTCGCACACGCGATTTTCTGCATAATAATTTATCAAACAACACGAAATTCGATCCCAAACAACACACAAACGCATCCTAACACTTCTTATGCTTACACGCACCCATGGTCACGCACTCACCTTGATTTGGGAAGGAAAACGGATTCAAAAGTGTTCAAGAACACCCAGAACACCAAGAACACGCACGCCCCAAAGAACTCAACGTATACTACGAACGGCTACTCCAAATTCCAATCGGAAACCGGCGCTGGAAACTAGACACGACGAGCTACACAACGGTATGTAGAACGTCCTCTAAATCCCTACAAATCGACGGGAAAACAGCCCACAAGTTCAACAATCCGAACTGGAACAGAAATGACATGTTGAACAAGAAAACACACTGGGAACGGAAAACACAACGGAATCAAGATCGGAAACCCGATCTGAAAAGTAGACAGATAGAGCTTTCTAACCGTATACAGATCGTCTCTTGGTTCAAAACGGTTCGACGAGAAAACAACTCGCAATTTCGATGATCCGAACTGGAACAGAAATAACCCGTTTTACAAGAAAGCACACTGGGAACGGAAAACACAACGGAATCAAGATCGGAAACACGATCTAAAAACTAGACATAGAGAGCTTTCTAACCGTATATAGAACGCTTCCTGGGTCACAACAGAACGACGGCAAAACTCCTCCGAAGTTGACTGATCGCAGTTGAAGGCTGCACAAACCGACCAACTTAGAACGATCATAACTAACAATCTAACCGTCCGATTGACAAACGGATTTTTCCTACGACAAGAACAACGACAGGAGTACTTACCCTCCAAATTTCACTCCGATCCGTCGTGATCTTGACCTCCGTTTGTCTTCTCCAAAACACGAACAGAAGCTGTCTTCAACCCAAAAACACTTCACACTCTCCCAACTCTTCTCTCTCTCTCTCTAACCTCTCAAAACTCTGAGAAATCTTTCTCCAGACCACTGCCGACACTCTCTCCCTTTTATAGGGAAATTTTATTTTATTTTATTTTATTTTATTTTTTTTTTTTTTTTTTTATTTTTTTTTTATTTTTTTTTTTTTTTTTTCGTGTCGATCGACACACACCCACTGTGTCGATCGACACACGACCAAATATTCCGTAATTTGGTTCGCGATCGTTACAATTCTCCTCCACTAACACGGATTCGTCCTCGAATCACGTGAAATCATAACCCTACGGTTAACACATCCGATCTCAGTCCTCTGGCCCAACCCGGCCAGCTCTACTAATATCCTCACCCCTGGCCCCACCCGGCCAGCACTACCTGAGATTACACCCAATCTCAGAACTCAACTAGTGTCATACTAGTTACATTGCACTGCCACCACAGGTGCAATCCTGACCAACCCGGTCAGCTCCAACTCAGATCATCTCTCGATCTCCTTCACCTAACCCGTCTCACTAAGGTTGACACTCTCGTCCGAAACCCGACCAAATTCCCCCAGGAAACATCCACGATGCAACACTCGCTGATCCGGATCAGGGTTGTCCGATAGATTGCGCAACAATCAAACAAGAACATGCCCGACCCACCGTAGACCCAGACCTTGAATCAATTGGTCGCACAACAATCAAACAAGAACATGTACAACCCAAGAGGCTACATATGTTTACCAGGGTCGTCTGAACTAAGGTTCCAAACTCGAGTAAAAACCCTATATTAGACATCCACAACCACCTGAGATCATTCCCGATCCCTGAAGTTCATCAAATCTCATACTTATAATCACACTATAGGTACTCTTGCTCAAACTCATATCTCTATACACCACTCCCACTCGCAAGATCGTCACCCTACGAGCTCTCGATGTATACCATACCGGCTCTCGGTATGCTCCAGCCCCTCCCACTCTCGGGACACACAGTCCGTCAAGCTATCGGCTGCAGAGGAAATCACACATCCTCTGGAGAGATCTCTGTCCCTCAAAGTATATGCAGGAGAATATCACCATCCCCTGGAGCAGTAACACTGTAACGTGCATCATAAGCACCTGTCGACCGATTTACTTCCGTGGTTCCCATCTTGATATCCCCTAACCCGGAATATCACTCATGACCAATCCCCAGGTCATCTGAAACAACCCAATCGCCAGGGTGTTTCCATCGGAGTCCCTAGAAAAGACAGTCCTAACTCACATAAGACTTCTGTTCCAGACTCCCCCTAGAAAATAGACAGGTTCTAACTCACATAAAACCTCTATTTTCCAGCACCATCTAGGGATCTACCCGTCCTAATCCCTTAGGACCCCCATCCCTAGATACTTAGACAAGCCCTAACTCCCATAGAGCTTCTATCCTAGCCCCTCAAATGACCTCCCCGTCATTACACACATGACCTAACCCAGTCATCAAACCCATGATCTCCCCGTCATACCATAAGAACATCCGTCTTATAACCCAAGATAATAAGAAAAACCCCATCTTATTAAATCTCAACAATGCATATCGTTACAACCCAAACGAAAATACATACAACTCATAGCAACAAGCTAATACAACTACTGAAAACCAGAAAAACACTCAAGCCTCCGCTTGCTTCTCGAACCACTTCGAGAACTTTGCCTTCATACTTGCCTCTGGTTCCCAAGTCTCCTCCTCGACACCATCACAGTCCCACACGACTCTCACCAATGGTATCCTCTTCCGACGCAGCACCTTGACTCTCCGCTCGAGAATCCTCATAGGTCTCGCCGCTAACGTCATGTTGGGTTGAAGATCCTCCGGGATCCTAGCCAACACCTCCTCAGATTCATGTAGACACTTCCGCAGCATCGATACATGAAATACCTTATGAAACGCTCTCATACTCTGAGGTAACTCCAACCGATAAGCCACTGGTCCAACCCGCTCCACCACCCGAAACGGACCCATAAACCTTGGACTTAGCTTATTCTCTGAAATGGATCTGTTAGGACCCCTCAACATCGCTGCCTTGAGATACACTAGATCTCCCAGCTCAAACTCCAGCTCTTTCCGTCTCTTATCAGCATAACTCTTCTGCCGATCCTGAGCCTCTCTCATGTTCAATCTCAAGACACGGATCTTCTCCGTCGTCTCCTGAACAAAATCCGCACCAAACATGCTCCTCTCCCCCACTTGAGTCCAGCACAATGGTGTCCTACACGGCCTCCCATACAGAGCCTCATATGGAGCCATCCCAATACTCGCCTGGTATGAGTTGTTGTACGCAAACTCAACCAGGTTCAGATGATCCGCCCAATGACCACCATAATCCAGCACGCACATCCTCAACAGGTCTTCTAAAGTCTGAATAGTCCTCTCCGACTGTCCATCTGTCTGAGGATGATACGCCGTGCTCATGTGCACCTTAGTGCCCATCTCTGCCTGAAACGCCCTCCAGAACTCAGACGTGAACCTCGGATCTCTGTCTGACACAATACTCGCTGGCACCCCGTGCAGCCTCACTATCTCACGCACATACTTCTTAGCCAACACTACCGTCCCATCGGTCTTTTTGATGGCAAGAAAATGGGCTGACTTGGTCAGACGATCCACAATCACCCAAATCGCATCATACGTCCGTGACAACGGCAATCCCGTCACGAAATCCATGGTAATCATATCCCACTTCCACTCCGGAATGGGTAAACTCTGCAACATACCACTCGGAACCTGATGCTCAGCCTTCACCAGCTGACACACGTTGCACGCTGCAACCCAATTAGCTACATCCCTCTTCATCCCGACCCAGTGATAATACCGTTTCAGATCACGGTACATCTTGGTCGCCCCCGGATGAATCGATAACATGCTCGAATGGGCCTCTCTCAGAATCTCCTGCCTCAGATCCTCGTCCTTGGGTACACAAACCCGCCCATTCACCAGTATCATCCCACTTGCTGAGACCACATACTCCGAACTTGTCGCCTTAGAAGCATCAATCAACCCCTGATCCTTCTCCTGCGCAACCCGAATCCTGCTCAGTAAATCTGCCTGGTTAGCTGCCTCTAACCCCAACGGCTCCTGTGAGATCACACACAACCTCAACGTACTAATCTCGCTCACCAGAGCTTCCATATCACGCTCCTGAGCCGAAGCAACCCTCATCCGACTCAATGCATCCGCAACCAGATTAGCCTTACCCGGATGGTATCCGATCTCCAAATCGTAATCCGCTACCAACTCCATCCAGCGCCTCTGTCTCTGGTTCAGCTCCGGCTGAGTGAAGAAATACTTCAAACTCTTATGGTCTGTGAATACCTGAACCTTTCCGCCATAAAGATAAGATCTCCAAATCTTTAGAGCGAAAATTACCGCAGCCAACTCCAAATCATGGGTAGGGTAGTTGCACTCATGCTTCCTCAACTGCCTCGAAGCATACGCAATAACCTTTCCCTGCTGCATTAGGACACAACCCAAACCAACACCCGAAGCATCGGTATACACCACGTAAGGCTCACCCGGCTCGGGTAACGCCAACACCGGTGTACTCGTCAACATCTCCTTCAGCTTTCCGAAACTCTCCTCGCACGCAGAAGACCACACAAAAGGAACATCTTTCCCGGTCAACTTGGTCATCGACTTAGCCAAACTCGCAAATCCCGCGATGAATCTTCGATAATAACCTGCCAACCCAAGAAAACTCCTAATCTCGGTGGCATTCCTCGGTCTAGGCCACTCTCTGATAGCCTCGATCTTAGCCGGATCCACAGAAACTCCCTCTGCAGATACCACATGGCCAAGGAAACTCATCTCTTGCTGCCAGAAACTGCACTTGCTCAACTTCGCAAACAACTTCTGCTCCCGCAGCTTCCCCAAAACTACTCTCAGATGCAACTCATGCTCCTCAGGACTCTTGGAATACACCAGAATATCATCGATAAAGATGATCACAAACACATCCAGATACTCCTGGAATACCCCGTTCATCAACCGCATGAACGCTGCTGGTGCATTCGTCAAACCAAAAGGCATCACCACGAACTCAAAATGCCCATACCTCGTCCTGAAAGCAGTCTTCCTCACATCTGCCTCCTTAATCGGAATCTGATGGTATCCCGAAGCCAAGTCGATCTTGGAGAACCAGGTAGCCCCTCGCAACTGATCTAACAACTCATCAATGCGCGGCAGAGGGTACCTGTTCTTCACGGTGACTCGGCTAAGTCCCCGATAATCGATGCACAACCGGAAACTACCATCCTTCTTCTTCACAAACAACACCGGCGCTCCCCACGGTGAAACACTAGGCCGAATAAAACCCTTATCCAACAAATCATCCAGCTGCTTCTTCAGCTCTGCCATCTCTGCTGGAGCCATACGGTAAGGTGCCTTAGATATCGGAGTAGTCCCGGGTTCCAACTCAATAACAAACGGATCCGACCGCGATGGCGGTAATCCCTCCAATGACTGGAACACATCCTGGAAATCCCGAACAACTCGAATATCCTCCACTGCAACCCCTCCAACAGACTCAGGCATCACTATCGTCACCAGATACGCCTCGCAGCCCTTGAGAAGCAACTGCTCGGCCTGTATCGTGGAAATCACGAGACTCCCGGAAGTCGGTCTCACACCCTGATAAACCAACCTCCCCGCCTCTCGCTCAAACACAACTCGCCCTCGGTGGCAATCCAGATGGACCCTGTAACGATCCAACCAATCCATACCCAGGATAACATCATACAGCTCCACCGGACTGATGATCAGATCTGCTGGCATCGACTCTCCCGCCACCAGAACATCCACACCACGAGCGCGCCCGAAAGTAGCCAACGTCCTACCTCCAGCCACCTTGACTACTCCCGCCTGTTCCCCGGAATCACTCTGGATTCCGCTGCTCTCCGCACACTCCGGCGTAATAAAGCTATTCGTAGCTCCCGAATCAAATAACACGTGGGACTCATACCCGCCCACAACTAAGGTCCCTGCACAATTCCATGTGCCTCAGAACCCTACCATTCTAGCACAGACTCACAATTTCCCAACAGACAAAAACTCAAACAACCATGAATTTAAAAAGTCAAGTTCGGAAATACCTGTGATCGGTCTGGTGCTAGATCCACCCGCCTCCGCAGACGTGAACACACGCGGTGCTGCTGCAATCTGAGACAACGGCTGCACTGCCAATGGCTGCACTGCGGCCACCGCCAACTGCTGCAGCTTCGGACACTTGGGCTTAATATGCCCCGTCTCTCTGCAGTGATAACACACCCGCGTATCCTGAACCCCGACCCGCACATCTCGAGTCCCGGTCCTCCTCGGACAGCTCGCCACACGATGGGACATGCTCCCACACCCGAAGCATCCCGAACCGCCCTGACTAGCCCCTGAAGTGCTCTCCCACTTCCTCTTCTGTCCCTGAGCAGGCTTGCCGCCCCTGCCTGAACTCGTCTGCTGCTGAGATCTCCTCGGCTGCTGCTGCTGCACCGGTGGACTAACCACCACAACCTGCTCCCCGAGATCCTCCTCGATCGCAGCAGCCATCTCAACCAGCTCCGCCCTCGTGGCGAACCTACTCGCCCTGCAACGAGTCCTCAAATCTGGTCGAAGTCCTCGCAAGAACCTCCTAACCTGGGCATCCTCGCCCTCCATGCCTCTCCCTGCATGAACCAGAAGTCGACTGAACTCCAAATCGAACTCTCTCACTGACCGATCTCCCTGAGTCAGGTCCAGAAACCTAGACTCCAAACGGTCCACCGCCTCCTGCGGGAAATACTTGGCGTTAAACTCCGCCAAGAAATCCTCCCAGACCATCTCGGCCTGCACCCTCCTGGTCTCAACACCTCTCCACCAGAGATGCGCATCACCCTCTAGGTAATGTACCGCCAGATCCACTCTGTATCCCTCTGGACACCTGATGGAGCGAAAGTTACGCTCTAACCTCATCCGCCACCCATCAGCCTCCTCAGGCCTAGCACCGCCCGAGAAAAATGCAGTACCAATCCGCTGCATCTGCTCCATCATCCTCAGATAAGATGGAAGCTCCTCTACCCCAGCCATACCCAGCTGCACCCCAGCCATACCCGGCTGCACCCCAACCATACCCGGCTGTACCCCAACCATACCCGGCTGCATCCCAGCCAAACCCGGCTGCACCCCAGCCAAACCCGGTTGCACCCCAGCCATACCCGGCTGCACCCCAGCCATACCCGGCTGCACCCCAGCCATACCCGGCTGCACCCCAGGAGCATGACCCGGAGCAGGCACCCCTCCCGGTAACCTCTCCAGAATCATCTGTAGTAGACACGCCAGACGATCATCTCGATCCGGGGCGACGCCTACGGCAGCACCCCCACCAGGGCCCACCGCACCACCAGCTACATCGGGACCTACACTATCCCCTCCAGCCCTCTCACTGGAACCCGTAGCTGTCACACCCACGGACCCCTCCTGAAACGCCTGCGAGTCAACTACCCGCTCCTGTGTAGTCTCCTGGGACACCCACGTGGCAGCAGACTCACTCCCAAGTCCCCGCCCACGTCCACGCCCAGCACGACCACCACGACCTCTACGGCCCCCGCGACCTCTGCCTCTAGCCACTCTAGCCATCACTCTGCACTAACCAGCAGAATACTAAGTACTAGAAAAAACAGAAATTACAAAACACATACCGTGGAATCTCATTGAAGGCTCGGAAGGGATGATCTAGGACTCCATACCCACACAACAATCAATTGACTAACTCGCATAATCAATTAACTAACTAGCCCTAGAACCGCTAGGGCTCTGATACCAAACTGTGACGACCCAACCCGTCAAATAAAAAAAAAAATTTTAACCGGATCACTATTATCATAAATAGTGATCCTCAACGGTCCAATAAACAAACAGCGCGGAAACAATGATTCAACAATCAAATACAATTATCGTTTAACAAGCCCATACTTATTAATTCTAGTTCAATTCGGTAATACACATAGTTCTGAAATTGCTAACACCCTAGCAATTCTAACTTATTACACGAAAACGAGCCACTAGATCATTCCCCTCGTCCCGGCCATGATTCCACGATCACTGACTGTCTTTACCTGCATCACATGGTTATAAGAGATGCGTGAGTATTATCATAAATACCCAGTGAGACGGTCATCCCATCAACAGGCTATGTACAAATATAAGCATAAGCAATGCTACAATACCAGGATGAACAATCAACATGAAAACAACTCAATCGCGTAAAAACAACCTGTGTCGATCGATACACTAACCCGTGTCGATCGACACCAACTCCGACACTCATGTCCGTCAGCACACCATCCCGGTGACCTACTGACACCATGTCGATCGACACACCCATATGTGTCGATCGACACACCAAACCCAGAAAACTCGCACACGCGATTTTCTGCATAATAATTTATCAAACAACACGAAATTCGATCCCAAACAACACACAAACGCATCCTAACACTTCTTATGCTTACACGCACCCATGGTCACGCACTCACCTTGATTTGGGAAGGAAAACGGATTCAAAAGTGTTCAAGAACACCCAGAACACCAAGAACACGCACGCCCCAAAGAACTCAACGTATACTACGAACGGCTACTCCAAATTCCAATCGGAAACCGGCGCTGGAAACTAGACACGACGAGCTACACAACGGTATGTAGAACGTCCTCTAACTCCCTACAAATCGACGGGAAAACAGCCCACAAGTTCAACAATCCGAACTGGAACAGAAATGACATGTTGAACAAGAAAACACACTGGGAACGGAAAACACAACGGAATCAAGATCGGAAACCCGATCTGAAAAGTAGACAGATAGAGCTTTCTAACCGTATACAGATCGTCTCTTGGTTCAAAACGGTTCGACGAGAAAACAACTCGCAATTTCGATGATCCGAACTGGAACAGAAATAACCCGTTTTACAAGAAAGCACACTGGGAACGGAAAACACAACGGAATCAAGATCGGAAACACGATCTAAAAACTAGACATAGAGAGCTTTCTAACCGTATATAGAACGCTTCCTGGGTCACAACAGAACGACGGCAGAACTCCTCCGAAGTTGACTGATCGCAGTTGAAGGCTGCACAAACCGACCAACTTAGAACGATCATAACTAACAATCTAACCGTCCGATTGACAAACGGATTTTTCCTACGACAAGAACAACGACAGGAGTACTTACCCTCCAAATTTCACTCCGATCCGTCGTGATCTTGACCTCCGTTTGTCTTCTCCAAAACACGAACAGAAGCTGTCTTCAACCCAAAAACACTTCACACTCTCCCAACTCTTCTCTCTCTCTCTCTAACCTCTCAAAACTCTGAGAAATCTTTCTCCAGACCACTGCCGACACTCTCTCCCTTTTATAGGGAAATTTTATTTTATTTTATTTTATTTTATTTTTATTTTTTTTTTTTTTTTTTTTTTTTTTTTTTTTTTTTTTTCGTGTCGATCGACACACACCCACTGTGTCGATCGACACACGACCAAATATTCCGTAATTTGGTTCGCGATCGTTACATTTAATATGATAATAAATAAGTATACAATGTAAATGTAAAACATTTTTAAATATTTTAATGGTAGAAATAAAAAGATAAAAAAGTATATGCAAACAAACGACACTACAAACTATTTTTTGAAATTGTAGAAATTTGTTATAAATGAAAAGACAAAAAAATATGAGAATATGACGCAACTATATAATGAATTAACAACAATAAACGAGTTTTTCAAAGAAGAAACAACTACATGATTAATTAATAACTATAAAACCGTTTTCTCGAAAAGAGGCAACCGAATATGATTCATTAATAACTATTAAAACATTTTTATTCCGAAAAGACGCAACTCTAAATGCATTAATAACCATAAAATAGTTTATTCTCGAAAAGACACAATCCTATAATGCATTATATTTATAAAAAAATTTTTTAACGATGCAACTTTATGATGTATTAATAACCATAAAATGCTTTTTACGAAAGATGCAAACATATGAAACATAATAATAATAAAACAGTTTTTTGAAAAGATGCAATTTTACATAGACCAATTTTTTGAAAATACGCAATCCAACAATGCATTAATAACCATTAAACAAAATTTTTATAAAATATGCAATCCTAATATGTTATAATAACAATAAAACAATAACAATTCAAATATACAACCTTATGCATTAATAACCATAAAACAGTTTTTCGAAAAGACGCAACCCTAAGAGACATCAATAACTAAAAATAATTTTTTCGAAAATACACAAACCTAAGGAACACTAGTAACCATAAAACAAAACTCTAGTATTAATAACATAGAATGTAAACTATCATAAAGTTTTTCGAGAAGATAAATCTTTACGTAAACCAATTTTTTCCGAAAAGACGCAACCCTATAAGATGCATTAATTAATAACAATAAAACCAAAGTTCTCGGAAAAACCCAACTCTATGATGTATTAATAACTACAAAATGGTTTTTATTAAGAAGACGCAATCAAATCATGTATTAATAACCATAAAACGGTTTCTTTGGAAAGCCACAATTCTCAGGGACATTGCTAACCATAAAAATATCAAAAAGACGTAACCCTTAGAGATTAATAAACATAAAACAAATATTTTTTTTTAAACCCAATCCTAAGAAACATTAATAACCGTAAAATAATTTTCTTAAAAAGACACAACCTAAGAGACACTATAACCATAAAACGGTTTTAAAAAAAAATGTGTAACCCTAAAAGACATTAATAACCATAAAATATTTTTTTTTGGAAAGACACGACTCTAAAGTTAATAAACCAGGATTACTATTATTGATAGACGTGATCTTTCAAAATATTTTTTAGAATTATTATTTAAATAAAGAAACAAAATAATGTGAGACTCAAAAACAATTTTTGACATTTTTTTATCACATCATGTTTTGAGAGTCATAAATTAAAAAATGTTCAATGAAACAAATATATAGAGTTAGAAAAACACAAATCTATATAGCGGTGTTTTTTAAAAGATGCAACCATAAGATTAAAAATCATAAAACGTCTTTCTCGAAATAATGTAACCCTAAAAGATATTAATAAACATAATGGAATATCTTGAAAAGACGCAACCCTAGTATTAACAGCCATAAATATAGGTCAAACGGTCTTTTTCCGAAAAAGCAACCCTTGAAAATAACCATAAAGTGAAAATACGTAATTTTTGGAAATCGGTTACTTTCGAAAGGACACAACCATAAAGCAGTTATATTGAAAATATGCAGCCCTTGGAAATAACCATAAAGTGGTTATATTGAAAAAACGCAATCTTTGAAAATAACCAGAAAACGATTATTTTTGAAAAAACACAATCATAAAGCGGTTATCTACATATTAAATGCAACATTTGGAAATAATTAGAAAGCGGTTACATCAAAAAGATGCAACTCTTGGAAATAACAATCATAACGGTTTTTTTCCTAAAGGACACAATTTTAAATAAGCATAAAGCGGTTATATAAAAAATGTAATTTTTAAAAAACTGGCTATATAAAAATAAGACAACTCTTAGAAATAATTATAAAGCGGTTATAGTGAAAAGACGCAACCTTTGAAAATAATAATTATTTTTTTCTGACAAGACGCAATTTTTGAAAATAACGACAAAGCGGTTATTTTCGAAAGAACATAACCATAAAGCGGTTATCTATATAGTAGATGCAACTTTTGAAAATAACCATTATACGGTTTTTTTTGTCAAAAACACAACTCTTAAAAGAATGGTTATATAAAAGACGCAACCCTTAGAAATAACCATTAAACGGTTATTTGCGAAAAGACACAACCTTAAATAAGCATAAAGCGGTTATAACAAAAATGGAACTCTTGTAAAATCGGTTATATGGAAAAAACGCAACCCTTGGCCCACAAAAAAAACTTTTTTCCTTCCTCACTCATTTCACGGATTGGAACCATAGCTATTCGTCTAACCAATAGAATAATTCATGGATTAAATTGATTCATTTGTAATTTAGTATTTTTAAATCGTCCAATACATATAAAAAAGGGGCAATTACAAAAATGTCACTTTTTGTGTGCACATTTGCAAGAATGCCAATTAGGGTGTCCATTTACAAAAATACCACTAAATATAGATTTATAAAGCTTATATCTTAAAATTCTAAACCCTAAAAAAAATTTTGACACATAAAACCCCATAAACACTCAAAATTAAACCCTAATAGAACATAATTAACCCAAACATAAATAATATAAAGAAAACATAATTTTGAAAAAGTGACATTTTTGTAAAGATTTCAAAAGTGTGGTATTTTTATAAAATGGCACTTGAAAAGTGGCATTTTTTTAAATTTCTCTATAAAAAATATAGGTGATAACCAAATTTCTTGTGGGTGCCTCTATTTTATAGTAATGTTAACGCAGCTTCAATATTTCGATATATACAACCCGTAAAAACTTTTTTCAAATATAAAGAATCAATATTTCCGTAGAGAATTGTTAAATCTAAAAATTCACTATATGTACCACCTATTTCCAAAAAAAAATATAGTTGGCGATTTTATTAGTTTTTTTTATATGTAAAATTTGCCATAAAATTTGATTGTCTAAGAAAATTCAAAATTCTTTACACAAATCAAGAATTTTTGGAACTTCTACAATAGTAAAAAGATTAATACTATTAAATAATTTGAAAATAATCAAACGACGTGTTTTTATCTTTCCTATGTGTTAAGTAAATTACGTAATCAATAGGCATGATTAACAAAATGTTTAACGGGATAAAAAGTTAAAAGATATTATATATAGGTGAAACGGTTTGTTTCGAAAAGACGCAATCCTTATAAATAACGGTAAACGTGTTATGTCGAAAAGACGCAATTCTTGACAAAACAGTTATATCGAGAAGAAGCGACTTTTAGAAATAAACACCAAACAAAATTTTTACGAAAAGACACAACATTTCGAAAAGACGCAACTCTTAAAAACAACCACTATATATAAACCGAGAAGACACAACAAAAAAATTTTGGTTTGCTATTATATATAGATAAAATAAGTTTTGATGGGTTAACTGAGTTGTTACATGTTATTAACTAAATGTTTTTGGATAAATGTTAGTCTAGTAATATATAAACAAATTAGTGCTAATCTGAGTAATTTTCTCTTTTAATTTATTATTGTCATCTTTTATATTTAACAGGGTTTATCAATAACAAAATTCCATTGATATATGCTGCATCTGCTTCCGCGATTGTGATCATTCTAGTAGTATTGTTTCTCATTTGCGTGTGCAAAAAAAAAAGGGTCCAAGTCGTGTGGAAGGTACTTGAAGAGACTCTAATCAAATCAACAAATATACATTACAAACTATCACATGTATTGACTTTATACTACTAAATATTTCTTTCCACAGATATACCCCCTTCACCAGTTTCATCTACTAGTAAATCTGAAGAATCGATCAAGACGGAAAAGAAAAAGTTTACTTATTCTGAGGTTACTTTGAAAGAGCTCTTGGTGAAGGAGGCTTCGGCGTCGTCTATCATGGTTATTTGAATGATTCAGAGCAAGTAGCTGTCAAAGTACTCTCCCAGTCATCATCACAAGGCTATAAACATTTCAAGGCAGAGGTATATAATCATTTAAATCTTCCCCAAGCGTCTTATACAGAAAATTTTATATGAGTGAATATTTATGCATCATGCTAGCTAAGCTAATGTTTTACATATAATTCTTCATTGTCGGTATGCAGATTGAACTTCTGATGAGAGTTCACCATATAAACTTGGTAAGCCTTGTCGGGTATTGCGATGAACGAGGTCATTTGGCTCTCATCTACGAATACATGTCTAATGTAGACTTAAAACATCATTTGTCAGGTGATAAATGTATATATTTCTTTGTTAGTGCAAAAATTATATGATATCTGATTTAGATGATACAATATAGAAAACACGATGGGGCTATTCTGAAGTGGAGTACGCGATTAAGAATAGCCATTGATGCCGCACTAGGTTCCTACTAACTCAAAATAGTTCTAAGGCACTTTGTTTGTCTAAGCAAAACATTTTTTGTGATCATTGAACATTGATCAAGCCCCATCTAAACCAGTCATGAAACATTTTTAAACACTTTATTTATTTTTATTTTTTTTGTGAAAACAGGTTTTTTTTTTTTTTTTTTTTTTGAAAACATTTTTAAACACTTTCAATCAAATGTTTTCTAAAATTTGAAAAATTTGTTAAAGTGCTGTTAACGGTGGTGATATTTTTGAGTTAAAAATAGTTGGATTACAGCCTTTTGGATTCTTATTGCAATGTGTGTAGAGTATTTCATATAAGAATTTGCTAATATTTCCAGGATTGGAGTACTTACACATTGGATGTCGACCATCGATGGTGCATAGAGATGTCAAAAGTATAGATATTGTTGGACGAGCGATTCACTGCCAAAATTGCAGATTTCGGGCTTTCAAGATCCTGCCAGCTCGGAGATGAATCTCATGTTTCGACGGTTGTTGCTGGTACTCCAGGGTATTTTGATCCCGAGTAAGTATTGTTTTATAACAATAATCTTTTAGCCGAATCTAGACTATCCTAGACGTGATATTCATCATGCCATGTTGAAACTTGTGTTCTTTTTCATATTAGCTGGTACAATGAACACATATGAATCATACTACATATTCTTGCCTTGCTAGATATTACAGAACGGGTCGGTTGGCCGAGATGAGCGATGTGTACAGCTTTGGGATTGTGTTATTGGAGATGATGACCAAAACCGTGAAAAGCGACGCATTACAGAATGGGTGGCACTTGTGATAAACAGAGGAGATATTACCAGGATCATGGATCCTAATCTTTGCGGCGATTACAACTCAACTTCTGTATGGAAAGCTCTTGAATTGGCTATGTCATGTGCAAATCCTTCTTCAGAAAGGCGACCAAGCATGTCCGAAGTTATTACCGGACTAAAAGAGTATCTAACTTCTGAAAACTTGATGAGAAATAAGAACCAAGACATGGACTCCGATAGTTCTCTTGAAATGACCATGAACTTTGGTACTGATGAGGCTTTCCCTAGTGCAAGGTAGTTTTTGAAAAGAAGCCTCATTTAAGCTGATTTACACTTGCTTGTGGTATGGTTCTTTGGTCTACTCTTGTGTTTGAGACATCATAATAACCTAAACAGCACATAAGATCAGGAGTAGTCTTTTGGTCTTGTGTTCTCTTTCGTATTGGAAATTGTTGTTTGGAATTTGTGCAGTTACCTTCCACGTTCATACTCGCAAGCTATTTCTTTCTCAAAACAAAACAAAAAAAAAGAAAAAACCAACAATTATATATTGGCTGCACAAGAAACTGATGCAACAAATTGTTTCTTGAATTTATTGGATAGGGCTTTGTGCATGATGAACAAGTGGGACAAATGAATGCCATGAGTTCCGTTCATCACCATGAAGTACAGGTGTTGTTCAGGACAATGACTGCGCAAAGATAAATGTTTTCTTATGAATAAAATGTTCTGAGGGTAGTAAAAAGAGTCGTTTGGTAAACACCCAAATTACAGTTTCAAATCTTACTTCTAAATTTCACTAGTTTTGAAAAGACTTAAATACCCTTGTAGTAAATGCTTGTTAGAGCATCGTTATTGATGATTTTTTGGTGGGTATCATTAGATATAAAATTATTAAAATTTGAGTAAAAGGAAGAAAGAGAGTGTTTTTGGTTGAAATAATAGAGGGTATTGAAATATAAAATTAATAAAATTTGAGTAAAAAGATGAGATGAGTTGATACTTTTGGAGAGATGGTGTCTTTATATCAATGGATTGATACTTTTGGAGAGAGTTTAAACTTTAGTTGAAGTGTGTTTAAATATAAAATTAATAAAAGTTGAATGAAAGTATGAAAGAGAAAATATAAAATTGAGTAAAAGAAAGAGAAAATGTGTATTTTAATAATTTAATATCTAATGATACCAAAAGATCAATGATGGTCTTATGGGCCAAATTTAAAGGCTACAAGCCCACAGTAGAAGCGAGTCTTTTAGACAAAAACAGGTTCAGATTTGGTCTCTCGCTGACGCGAATCAATCACCCACCAGGCAACAACAGAACTAAGAGAGAGAGAGAGAGAAATGAGATTGTTCGATCCATGGCCTGTGTTCTTCAAGAGGGAATGGAAACGTTGCTGGCCATTCCTCACCGGTTTTGCCGTCACCGGCGCTCTCATCACCAAGTTTACCGCCGGTCTCACTGGTAAGTCGTCGGATCTCACTCATCTTCTCTTCAATCATAAACACCAAATTTCTACTCTTGTTTATGGATCGGATTCATCATCGGATCCCACTGGTTTTTTCTTTGTGTATCTTGTCTTGTCTTAATTGTGATTTTCCAAAACCCTAATTTCGGAAAATTTTGTAATAATACGCAGAGGAAGATGCGAAGAATTCTAAGTTCGTCCAGCAACACAGAAGGTAAAAATGCGAAAACTCACCTGGATAAATGGATCGTCCTCGTATTTCGGAAATTTTCTGTGTTCAAATGATGAGTTTATCTTCGAGCATTTAGAAACTGAATGATGCTTAGGTTATATTGTTGTATAAATGGTAGCATTTGCGTATTTAACTTGATGTATTTCAATTGCATTATGCTGTTATCCAAAATTTTATTAGCTAGAGATTCATAATCAAAACATGTGAAGAAATGTATATTTAGGGACATGAATCTCAATTTTGATTTCATTATGTTGTTGTTGCCTAAGAAATACAATAGGCATTGGTTGCTGCATATGTTGTTTTTGCTTGGTTTGCTATTGACTCTTCTGCATAAAAGCCGCAGCTGCTGATAGATTTTCAACTTGTATTGTATTTCAGGTGATTTTGCATAAGCAAAATGTAGAAGCTGAGAGGCACATTTCTGGAAAATAGGGTGGATGCTTCAGCTTCCACACACTTCAATAACATGAAAGAGCATTCTATATACTTTAGATTCTCTTTTCCTTTTCTTTTTATCCGAGTTTTGCTATTCTTCATGTGAGACTTATCAATGAAATTGTGCTTTTGTTGAGGATTCAACCTCGTTTATTGATTCCGAACAACTCAATAACACTCCGATTGTAAGATCCTCACAGATTCGTTAACTCTCTGTCTCTCAGTCGCAAAGAAAACAAACACAGAACAAGAGAAGAATATGCAATGAACAACACAGAATTTGGTTACCCGGAGCTTCACCGTCGATGCGACTAGCTACTGCTCCGGAGCTCGCTCAGCCAGCAATCCACTATCAGAAAGAAAAAAAAAAAAAAAAAAAAAACGAGCTCTCACAAGAACCGAGAAGCTCGAGGAAGACGATGACCACTTTTTGTTACTCCACTCAGCTTAATAATTTAATCCCTTATAACAATAATTGGGATTAAACCAGCTGCTAACCGGAATCTCTAACAATTTAATCTAATCCCACAAACCGGACCAATTAGACTAAACCGAGATCTGCCAGATCAATTAGAGTCTTTCCTACACTTAAGCTCAGGGATAAAACATATCAACATTCTCCACCTTGTTTTACCCTGAACAAAACAACAAAAGAAAAGACCACGTAACTTCCTTTACATTCTTTCGATCTCCTGTGGATTCCTCTGTGCCTTAAACCACCAGCCATCTAGCCCGAAGGCTTCTTCAGTTCTTGAGAACTTTGAGCAAGTCCAATGCGGCATTGAACTTACTAATAGGCACAACCTTTGTCAAAATATCGGCCGGATTTCTGCTTGTATGTATCTTCTGCACTTCAACTTCTTTTGCAGCAATGATGTCTCTGATGAAGTTGTACTTTGTTGCAATGTGTTTCGTTCTCTCGTGAAACACATTGTTCTTTGATAAACACAAAGCACTTTGAGAGTCACACCACACACTAGCAACCTCCTGCTTGAAACCGAGATCTTTAAGTAATCCCCTTAACCAAATTGCTTCTTTCACAGCTTCTGTGAGAGCAATATACTCAGCCTCTGTCGTTGACAATGCCACCACTTGTTGCAAGCTTGACTTCCAACTAACCACATTCCCACCAACTGTAAATACATACCCTGAAATTGATCTCCTCCTATCCAAATCAGCTACAAAATCTGAGTCACAATATCCTTGAACATTCATATTTCCAGACTTTGTAAACATTAGCTTCAAATCTGCAGCTCCTTTGATGTATCTCAGCAACCATTTAACAGCTTCCCAATGGATGTGGCCAGGATTACTCATAAACCGACTAACAATTCCAATTCCGTATGCTAAATCCGGTCTAGAGCCTACCATTGCATACATTATACTACCAACTGCCGAAGAGTAAGGGGTTACCTCTATGTTGACACATTCTTCCTGATCTTTCACCTTTGACAGCTTGAAATGTGCACCAATAGGAGTCATGGCATTCTTAGCTTCTTCCATCTTGAAACTCCTAATCACTTTCTTTAAATATTCTGATTGAGACAAGTACAGAATCTCCTTATCTCTGTCTCTGATAATGTCCATGCCTAGAATTCGTCTAGCAGGACCCAAATCTTTCATCTCAAACGCAGCACTCAACTGACACTTCAGTTCTTTCACTTTACTCATATCAGCTGCTGCAATTAACATGTCATCCACATATAAGAGAAGACACATGTACTGACCTTCCGATACTTCTTTTATGTACACACAAGAGTCATGTTCACTTCTGGTAAAGCCTTGTAGCTTCATGACTTGATCAAACTTCTTGTTCCACTGCCTTGGGGATTGTTTGAGTCCATATAACGACTTCTTGAGCAAACACACATAATCTGGATGTTCTTTGTCTTCAAACCCCTCCGGTTGAGACATATAAAGATCTTCCTCCAATTCACCATGTAAGAACGCCGTTTTTACATACATTTGCTCTAACTCCAAGTCCATATTCACCACAACTGAAAGCAATGTTCTGATTGACACATGCTTAACCACAGGAGCAAACACCTCTTGGTAATCAATCCCCTCTCTCTGAGTAAAACCACGAGCTACCAACCTAGCTTTGTGTCTAGGAGGTTCACACTCTTCTATTCCAGGTTTCAATTTGAACAACCACCTACAGCTTATGACTTGCCTATCCTTAGGCCTAGCAACCAGAATCCATGTCTCATTCTTATCCAAAGAATCATTCTCTTCAACACAAGCTTCTTTCCACAATTCCCAATCAGCACTTTCCATAGCTTCGGCAAAACTCTGAGGCTCATTAATATCAATCACTCCTGCTGCAGCAAGAGCAAACGCTACAGCCCCTCCTTCAGTAAACACATCATCAATGGACAACTCCTCCATAGACAATGCAAAAGCAAAGCTAGTTTCAACATACCTAATTGGTTTCTTGATAATCCTCTTTGGTCTATCTTGATCAGCTTGAGTTTTAGAAGCATTCTGATTACCAATAACAGCCTTAAGTCCAGGAGACTCACCTCCTATCTCATCATCATCCAAGTCAACTGATTGTGAGCTTACTTTCTGTCACAGTTTTGAACATAGCTCCACCTTGAGGTGAGTTCACAAACCCTTCATGATCATCAGTAGTAACATCCTCTTGAGGTAACACCATCCTTCTTTTTACCCCCACTGCTGGTGGAATCTCAGTAACAATCTTCACTTTTCCAGAAGCATTTTTCTCAACAGAAACACTCTGCTTTTCGCTCTTCTTATACAAGTCCTTGAATACCATCTCTTCATGAACCTTCACATGTCTACTGATAACACACTTTCCTTCATCAATAAGCCACACTTTATAGCCCTTTGTACCTGGAAGGTAACCAATGAATACACCTTTAACTGCCCTTGGCTTTAGCTTTCCTTGATCCATGTAAACATATGTGATAGCCCCAAACTTCTTAAGATGCTTGTAACCAGGCCTTTTGTTTAGCCACAACTCTTCTAGAGTCTTAAAACCAATAGCAGACGATGGAGTCCTATTGATCAAGTAGACTGATGCAGCTGCTGCTTCAGCCCAAAACATCTCACTCAAACCAGATTCACTTAGCAAACACCTTACCTTCTCCATAATCGTCCTATTCATCCTTTCTGCAACACCATTTTGCTGTGGTGTATACGTACACGTTCTATGCCTTTCAATGCCATAAGCCTTGCAATGATCATCAAAGACTTTGTTACAAAACTCCAGTCCATTATCAGTTCTTAGACATTTCACCTTTCTCTCTGTCTTGTTCTCAACAAACGCTTGCCACTCACAAAACTTGGTGAAAGTCTCATCCTTAGACTTTAGGAAATAAATCCAAACCTTTCTGGAGCAATCATCAATAATAGAAAGGAAATAGTGGCAGCCTGACATTGACTCTTCCACACTAGGTGAGCCCCACAAGTCAGAGTGTACATACTCCAGAACATGAGTTGACTCATGCTTTCCAGTCTCAAAACTGACTCTCTTAGCCTTTCCCAGCACGCAGTGTTCACAGAAGAACTCTTTCCCAACCTCCTTCTTCTTCAAAATTCCTTCTCTAACTAGAATCTGTAGATTCTTGTAGCTCATGTGTCCCAACCGACTATGCCACATAGGAGCTTGACCCTTGGCAATTTCCAGATTACATACCTCCTCAGTAATGGTTTCGCCATCAAGAATATACAGACCATTCTGCAATATACCCCGCAAAGCCAGCTTCCCATTCTTGTTTCTTTCTTCCCATTACCACCAGTATGTAGGAATCCCAACTTATCCAAGGTAGGAGTAGAGATCAAATTTCTTCTGAGGTTTGGCACATACCTGACATTGTTTAGAATCTTAATAGAACCACCATGAGTGTTGATCTTGATAGAACCTGATCCCTGAGCTTCAACTGTTCTGAAATCACCAAGTAGAATCTTGCTTGACCCGTTTTCTTCAAACTCACAGAACCAGTCCCTTCTTGAAGTCATATGATAAGTGCAACCTGAATCAATAACCCAATTCTCCTGACAATTTGCTTCTGACATATTCAATGCAGTAGCATCTTCAGTATGCTGCTCAATCATAATCCTTGCTTCACCATCTCCATCAATCTCATACTTCTTCTTTCTAGCAAAACAATCTTTCTTGATATGTCCTTCCTTCCTGCAGTACCAACAGATCACCTTAGAACCGTTTCGAGACCTGCTTCTCGACCTTCCCTTCTGACCCGACTGCCCTCTTCCAAATTGTCTGCCTCTTTCTTTTGTATACAGACAGAAGCATGACCCTTCTCAGCTTGTTTCTCAGCTAACTCCCTTTCCCTTGATTTAGCCGATGAGATAACTTCTTCTAGTGTCAAAGAATCTCTACCATACTTTAGTGTATGCTTCAGCTGATCAAAACTCGTAGGCAGTGAACTCAAGAACAATATAGCTTGAACCTCCTCAGAAATGCTAACATGTATGCTATGCAATTCAGCAACAATCTTTAAGAACTCATCAACATTCATATCCACAGTTCTTGACTCATCCGTCTTGAACGTATAGAACTTCAATTGCATATAGATCCGATTCGGTAAAGTGGTAGCCATATACAGTCTATCAAGTAAAGACCACATCGCAGCCGCAGTTTCACAGTGTTGTACCTTGCGAAGAACATTGTCGCTAATATGCAGGATTATCAGGTTTCTTGCCTATCCGACTGCTCAATCTTTTCTGGGTCAGGTATCATCTTCATACCAGGAGACGCCAGAGACGAAGACGACACCACTGCAGCTTCCTCCATCGCTGAATCAGAAACTGCAGGTTTCTTCTCCTCAGCCTTCGTCAACGGAACTTCCATAATCAGTCGCTCATCAGTGAGTATGTTCTTTAACCCGAGAATCCCAAAGTTCGCCATCATTCGAATCTTCCATATCTGAAAATCGCCGGAGCCGTCGAACCTTTCCACTTCGATTCTTGGATTCGACATCGCGATCACTTAGCCGTGGCTCTGATACCACTTGTTGAGGATTCAACCTCGTTTATTGATTCCGAACAACTCAATAACACTCCGATTGTAAGATCCTCACAGATTCGTTAACTCTCTGTCTCTCAGTCGCAAAGAAAACAAACACAGAACAAGAGAAGAATATGCAACGAACAACACAGAATTTGGTTACCCGAAGCTTCACCGTCGATGCGACTAGCTACTGCTCCGGAGCTCGCTCAGCCAGCAATCCACTATCAGAAAGAAAGAAAAAAAACGAGCTCTCACAAGAACCGAGAAGCTCGAGGAAGACGATGACCACTTTTTGTTACTCCACTCAGCTTAATAATTTAATCCCTTATAACAATAATTGGGATTAAACCAGCTGCTAACCGGAATCTCTAACAATTTAATCTAATCCCACAAATCGGACCAATTAGACTAAACCTAGACCCGCCAGATCAATTAGAGTCTTTCCTACACTTAAGCTCAGGGATAAAACATATCAACAGCTTTGTTCACCATATGTCCGATATGTTTGCAAATGGATTTTTCGGCTTTTTTCGTGTTGAGTGCGCAACTCAACATGACTATGTCTCTCCCAATGAATATTAACATATGTTTCAATAACCCTTTGGTTCCTAATCTCAACCAACCATTGGTCTTTTGATAAAGCTAGTCTCTTTTAGCTAGAGAGTTTGTCTTTAATAGCCTCGAGGTTTCTTTAGGTTGTGGCTTAATTAGCTAACTTTGATGTTCGATTACATTGTGATTTTGTTTTCACAACATAGTTTCTGATCATCTGTTTTGTATCCACTCCTAAAAATCAAGCCACGAGATAAAAAGACATGTTTGTAAATGCGTAATTTGAGCTGTAGTAACGAAAACGAATATGAAGAAATGGCAACACTGTAGTAACGAAAACGGAATAGAAAGTATATTTTTTTCCTTTAAAGAAAAAGGTTTCGTCCTCGTATTCTTTATTCTTCTCTACTGAACAATTTTGACTGTAGAAAGTAGAAACATACTATGTGAAAGTGAAACCAACCACCATGGAAACTGAAAATTAGAGTTGACTTATATATAGTGCATTCACGTTTACTTGTAATTGGTGGTCAAGTCTAGTTCTTGGGGACTCCGAGCCTTAGCCTGAAGTCTTCTTCCATAAGAGGAAGGCCTTCGCGGAGCTTCACCTTCGGCTCCCATCCCAAAACTTCTTTGGCCTTTGTGATGTCCGGCTTCCTCTGTCTTGGATCATCCGGTGTGTTTTCAACCATCTTTATCTCTATGCTCGGGTTTATCAGCTTCAACCAAACCAGCATATCATTACCAGAACACACAAGAATCTGAAAGCACATACTCCTATTACTCAGAGAAACCAGACTCTTACCTCTTTCACTGTCTCAGCCAATTCCACCATTGTAAACTCACCTGAGTAACCAAAGATTCAGACACAGAGCATAGTTACAAGAGAATGGTTGGTTTGTGTTTGGTTTGATACTTTGATGGAGATATGTTATAGGGCTTACCTGGGTTACCGATATTGATGGGACCAGTGTCATCTCCTTCCATGAGGCGCATAAGTCCATCGACCATGTCAGATACATAACAGAAACTGCGGGTCTGTGTGCCCGGTTTCTGAACAGTCAAAGCTTCACCTCTACATATTCATGGCACGAACAAGATCAAGAGATGAATAATCAATCAAGTTATAGCGCGAAACAGGAAAATTCGTTTGATGGATTGAGAAAAGGGGGCTCACCTGAGTGCTTGAGCAATGAAGTTGCTTACAACACGCCCATCATCAATGTTCATGCGTGGACCATAAGTGTTGAAGATTCTGGCAATGCGGATTTCTACAACGAGCAAACAAACACAAGGTAAGGAATAAAATACAATGTGAGAACTGATGCAATTACAGGAAACACGTTGGAAGCGAAAGCCTCGGGAAAATAGAACTGACCAATTCCATGCTGCCTGTGGTAGTCAAACATCAAGGTCTCAGCTACACGCTTGCCTTCATCATAACAGCTCCTAACCCCTTTTATAAAAGCAAGCAAGTTATGAGACCCCATGAATTGACACGCATATATAAGATATGTATTAGTGTTTGAGCCTACCAATTGGGTTGACATTGCCCCAATAGCTCTCGGGCTGGGGATGGATGAGAGGATCACCATACACCTCCGAGGTTGAGGTAAGCAAAATCCTGTCCAGAAGAAGAGTTAGTTAGTCACAACGGAGAGAAAAGATCAACTCAGGTAAGGAATAAAGTAGGGATCATTTCACAAACCTTGCACCGACACGCTTGGCAAGACCTAGCATGTTCAGTGTGCCAATCACATTGGTCTTGATTGTCTTCACGGGGTTGTACTTATAGAAGATGGGAGAAGCAGGACATGCAAGATGGTAAATCTGATCAACCTCGATCAAGAGTGGCTCCGTGACATCTGTTGAATCCAAAACAAAATATAAAGAGGACAATGTTTATCTTATTGACATAGGAAAAAAAGGCGGGTATATTCGTTGTTAATAGCAGCAACAAGCCAGAGAGTTTCAAGACCATACCATGACGGATAAGCTCAAATCTCGGATGACCGATCCACTTCTTGAGGTTGTCCTTTGAACCGGTGAAATAGTTATCAGCAACAATCACCTGGGGAAAAAGATATAAAACCATCAGAAACTGATCACCTGACGCATAAACCATTATGTATAGGTTTCAGGCATTTCAATGCGAACCTCATTCTTTTCGTTTTCCATAAGCTTATCAACAAGGTGAGAACCGATGAATCCAGCTCCTCCTGAGATCAAGATCCTCATATTGGACTGTACAAATGAGAAAAGTAATCACTTAGCACATCTTATTTAGAGCCAATAACAAAAAAAATACAAATTCCTAGGAAGGTGAAATCAAACAATTTTACTACACACACTAGTTCATAGTCAAGAAGATGCGGAACACACAGAACATACAAGATCACAACATATTACAACAACACCAATAGATTACAGTTCGATTCAGCTTAACGAGCTCTCCTACAGGGCACAATGTAGTGATCTAGCAAAGAAATAGGCCGAGACTGCTCACAGGTCAGATCTAAGTAGAATATCTAGTATTCAATCTCAATGGTCAATATGACCAATCAAAAGATCCCTTAAACCTAGAATTCATTTGATTCTATACAATGTCAACGAGATGAAGTACATAAAGACTTCCCAATACAAGATCTCGCAAGAAAGAAATGATCAATACACCAGACTATATAGGATCACAACACCATGATCCGACATAACGACAACCAAAGGATCAGAACACGAGATTCACTCTCCAACCATATAAAGCAACGTACACACACATGATTCGGTGAGGGAAACTTAAAGTGATTTTTTGGGTAACGGCAGATTTCAAAGTGCGGAAAACGTGATTCAACGCATGAATTTAACAGTAGAACGATCACAAATTAATGGGTATCGCTAGAATCGAAATAAAATCTCGAATCAACGAGAAATTTCACCTGACAAAACTTGGAATTGCGGAGAGGTGAAGGTGAAGGTGGAGGCTTTGGGCTGGTCTGTTTATCACTTGTCGCCATTACTGAGATCAAAGACCTGAATTTTGAAGAAAAAAACGCATCAAAAACAGTTAATTTTGGTTTCTTGTTGTTCGATCGATTCGAATCGAGAGAGGGTCGAGAGGAGTTACGAGATCGGATTCGAATCGATGAAACAAGGATTGAGAAAACAAATGGTTTTGTGATCTGAAGAGTGGTAAAGGGATCGAATAAGTTTTATATAGTCACAAGTGTCGGAACTTCTTCTTTGCAACTTTTGAATATATATATATATAAATATATCTGGGAATTAAAATTTGTTTTTGTTAAGATTTCTTTTTTTAGAAATTCTTCATTAAATTTTGGGTGAGATAAAATGAGACTTCAAAAACACGAAAAGTGGGAATATCGAAAACAATAATTTGTGGTTAGATACTCCATCACGATAACATTTTACCAAACGTAGATCTGATGTGGCAATTCCTAAACTCGTAAACTATGACTACGCCATTTTTGTGGGCTTATCTATTTCCAGTTTGATTTAATTGACTACATCTGTAATTCTATCAAAAAACTTTGAAATGATATATAATTTAACCTTTTATCGTATAAAATATATTACATCTGTTTATATAAAAATACCAAAACTATTTTCTAGATTTTTTTAGTTGACTTTGGAGCTTTTTTTTTTGTGTGTGTAAGCTTTGTTATTTGACTTATTGATCTTAATTAATATAGAAAACATATTTTAAGTAAAAAGATTATTACAAATTCATAAAACGGATCCAAAGATTACATCAAACTATTGTGAGCTGCGGGATTTGGTAAATAGATCAATTCTTGATATACTTTTCATAATTCATGTTGAAGTTCTAGTATAGATCTAGTTTAGAAATATGAGCAATATAAGCCTTTTTTTAATATCCAACTCTAAAATGCAAAGTGGCGTGGTTAGATTCAAAGGCTAAATTCTATCACGAATAAGTCTCCCTTCTTGTTTGTAAATTATAGCCATTTTTTCAAAGCTTATTAATTACCAAAATTTAGAGATAATTAATACCATTCGCTTAGTTTAATAATGTCTTAGGTCAATAAATTAATCTTGCCAAACTCGCAAGTAGAAAAGTCTCTGCATATCCAATAACTTCCGGTTCGGTTTTTGGATTTTCGAGTTTTTCGAGGTTGCTACTACCACTATTCAAACATGATTTATGTAAATCCAGCACATTTTCCCTCCTATCGCTGGCCAAGTATCATGACAACAATTTGGAAGAATATGCTTAGGCTTAACACCAAAGTGTAGACTGGATCATTGATCACATATACTTTTGCATGTCCCCAAAGAAGTCCAAATGTCGAGATTAATTCCCAATTTGTCAATGACAAGATTGATTTTGCATCGAAAGAATGGAAGTTAGACAAAATTGATGAATTGATCGTTCCATAAGATCATTTTATCATCTAATTTTCGTTCAAGCACATTTCACTCGAGATATTTATAGTTGGTCTTTCAAAAAATCTGAAAATTACACTCAGGTATTGGGCTGCTACAGTTAAATCTCGAGGTGATTATGCCTTCCTCTTCAAAGACCAAGTGACTAAACAGTCTACACAGTCGTGACAACTTCCATCAAAAAATTTACTGCACTTTGTCTAAAAAATTGTCACATGATGTCTATGGACTGAAAATCTTCATGAATTATGATCTCCGTGTTTTTTACTTTTTTACCATGGAATCATTCGCTGAATTTATAATTAACATTTGTAAACCTAAACTGTTTTCAGATCAAGTTTCTGTTTTCCAATCCGATCTAAATCCGGTGAGTTAACAGCGTACACCTTCCTCAATGTTTAGATCCGATTGGAAAACCGGAACTTGATATGAAATCCGTGTAACGTCACCTTTCCAACGATACCAAAACCGTTCTCTAACTCGTTTTGTAACAGCGTACACATTCCTCCAAAGTTAGCTCTATGAAACCGGATAACAGATTCTAGTTAGACATATGGGGGTAAACTTAAATCGCAGATTGCGGATTCATCTTACCTCATAATCGAAATCGGAAAACAGCCGCCGAATCTGCGAAGAATCCTCTATCCAACGGTATGTAGATCGTCAACTAACGCCTCACGGTTCACCGGTAAATCACCCCGCAAGTGCTCTGGTCGGAAACTCTCACAGCAATTAACAACTACGAGAAAACATGCATAACTTTTATATCACAACTTCAAATGAAAACCCGCTTTCTGGCTTGAGTAAATAAGAGAGTCAAGAGTGTCCTTACCAATAGACAAAAATTGAAACAAGGAAATCGAACGCGTGAGATTCACGCGGGCGATTTCTTCTCCGAGAGCTCCGCCTAACTTTTTCCTCCGGTCGTTTTTGCTTGCCTTTCCGGTTTCGGCTTGTCCGGGGCTGTGAGAGGGACACCACCGCCTCGTTTCTAGCTTGTTCACATCACTTGTTTCTTTCCAATTCGGCAAGATCTGACCTGCTCTTCGCGGCGAGCAGGATGGAGATCCGTCATGCGTGACGGCCGCATTTGAGATGTTCGGGTTCTCTCCGTCGTGTGGAGTGTGCTTGTCGATGGCACTCGACATCTGCGGAGAACAGCTAGGACCCTTGCTCTTGCCTCACGCTCTTCGACCGGCGTAGATCTACTTTGTAGTCTCCTCCTCCCTCACGACTCCGGCGGCGGCGATACCTTCGATCTACAGTGGAGCGGCGTCTACTTTCAGTGGTTTCGTAACATTCCAGGCTTTGCTTGGATTTCCCGTCGCACGATGGTCTTCCCCGGTGGTTCAAGGCCTCGGTTCTGACGGTTCCTTAGCTTAAGGCGGTTGTGGTTCTTTGAAGAGTCTCGCCTCTGTCATCACTTGAAAGATGGTGTTATCTTTTTGGACTGAGGCAGAGGGATTTCCAGTGGTTTTAGGCGAGTTGGCTTCATCGTCTTGGTGTTAGCTTTGCTCCGTTTTAGGCTGTTGGAGCCTTGATCTCTTTGTCACTTACAGACTTGATTGAGTTGCATGTTAGTGTTGATTGGTAGGTTTTCTTGGCTTCTACTTTTGATGTTTGGCCCGTTAGTATGGTCGCTTCTCTACTGGTTCTTCGGGTGTGGACAGCACCAGAACCCTTTAGAAAGTGGCTTGTGGCATCTCTCGGGCGTGAGACTTGCTCTTAGTTGACTCTTCGATCTCCTTCCGAGTCCTTATGGAGTTGCAGTGTTGGAGATGTTCTGCCACCGGTGGTGGCGTGTACCGTCTCTTTGTTTCTGCCTCTCTATATATCATGTTGATTGGTTAGGACCTCGGCTAGGTGTGTATTGTGTCGTGCCTTGATTGTTGTTTGTTGTGTTGCTTGTGAGGCTCGCGCTAGATTGGTCTGAGTTGCTTGGTTTCTAGAGGAGTTAGTAGGGCCTAGCTGGGTTTATTTGTAGTGTTGAGTTGGCTTATCTAGCTCTGTACATCGTCGGTGTTCGCGATTGGGTGAGCTTGCATTGACTCTTGCTTGGTTAGGGTAGTCTCTTCTTTGAGTTATGCTCATGGATCGGTGTTCAAGTCGTACTCACATTACGCGAGGGGATTATGTGATCGAGGGCTTGGGTTCTTAGCCGTTGACGACTCATCTTTGGACTTCCATGGAAAGGTTTCTAGTGCACCGGGTTAGCCTCTCTCGAATCTTCGGTTGCTTGTGCTTCTTCTACTTGGCACACAGTTTAGGGAGGAACAATTTGCATCGTCATCATTTCGTCGAATTCCACTTACTTTCGGTTTTGTGTCAAGTATGACGAAATGAAAATCTTAATGTATTATGTTTTCCATGTTTTTATCTTTTTGTCATGGATTTCATACTCTAGGTTTATAATGTTCTTGTAAACCTAAACTATTTTCATTCTATGAAATATTTACATTCTTAGCAAAAAAAAAGTCCTTACCAATATTCATATCGATCCGAACAGTTTTGATCCTCGATTTCTATTCCCCACCGAAACTGGTCAAATCTGCGGTTGTTCGAGAATAAGACATATTGCGACAGTCAGAAAGAAGACGCCATAACTTTCACCACAGAACTTGGATCGGGATGATATTTGACTTTCTGGAAAGCTGAGACTTGGAGATTTCCACAGATAGGTAGATCATCACACAATTTATACGGTTCGCCGGAAAATCATTTATCAAAGCTGCGACGGCGGCTAGGGTTCACAAGGGAAAAGCAAAACGGTCAGGGATTCGCCGCAGCAACACTCCTGGTTTTAAAGTCTCACATACTCTCCCTTTATATAGAGGATGATTAGGGTTTCTGACGGGTTAAATGAGCTTGATGGGCTCGCTAAACTTTGAAGAAGAAACATATAAGTCCAATCCATTTAAATCATTTTTCAATAGAATTGTTCTTATGTTTCATTTATAATGTTCGGTCCAAAACCATTTCCGCACAAAAATTTAAAAATCCTCGAGACACGGTCGTGACATCTTTTATTTTCTTGGTCAAAACTTTATTTTTCTTCATCTTAGGGGGGGAAAAAAAAAAGAACGAGCACCACTTTTTAAGAATCTCTTATATATTATTTGGTAAATAATTTGTGAAAAGATGCATATGTGTCATCTCCACAATCATTTTCACCAAAACAATTGTGACATGCTTTGAAAGAAATGTGACATGGCCAATTTTAATCTTAACAAAATCTTTTACAATATATTTTTCAAGTAAGTTTATATTTATTTCCATAACTAAATCAAAAAAAATTTTAATAAATATTTTTTAGAAAATGAATTTTTATTGAAATTAATAAGAAAGACTTTCCAAATTTTTAAAAGAGATTTTAATATGTTTTGTGAAAAAAACTTCTTAAATTTATAACGACAAATACAATTATTCTTTTGAAATGTTTTTTTAACATAAGACAATTTGAAAGTAAGAAAAATGTTCTTTAATTTGAAAGTAACAATTTTTTAATCCATGTTTCATTTATAAAATTTATGATTATATATTTTAATGTTTTAAAATACTGAATAAATTATTTGTCTTCTAAATTCTATTTAAGATATTCGGATAAGCCAAATTTAACATAATTTATATGTATGATACAATATATTAACGATAAGTTGACACTACAAAATCAATAGAAATGAGGAAATTTGTAGAGAAGACAAAATCTTACTTGATTATTATGATAGAAAACTGATTTAAAGGCCAATTCCAAACATCTCTTCAATTGTTTTTTGTTTATTAAAATTGTAAATGAAAGTTGATAAAAAAGAAAAAAAATCGTATATAAGTTTATTGTTAATGTTATTAAAATTAATGCCAACAAACGGAAAAAAAAAAAAAGATTTTCTAACATATTAAAAATTTTGAACCGAAATCGAAATTGAATATCATTAGCAATTTTAACCATGGACTAATATTTTTCTAATTTATTTGATTCGTTTTTTTTGGTGATAACTTAATTTATTTGATTCTTAAAAAATATTAATAAGCGGGGAGTCATCTAATTCATTACATAGATAATATCATTTTTACTACTTAAAAACATTTGTTGGAGTGAATTACATTCATATTCTTCTTTAATCTTTTTTATGTTCTTGGTCGAAACTTTTTCCTTTTGAAGGAAAAAAACGAGAAAAAAAAAACAAGCACCATCACCACTACAACTGGGCGCAGACGAAAACAAAGGAGAGATAATGTCCAGAAGGTGAGTAGCGCCGAGAGATTTCAAATGCAGTAGTGAAGCCAAAGGGATTCAACACATTGTGGGTCGTTTTGTTTTGAATGTTTCAAGTAAAATTATTGGAAAGAACATGCTCGACGATAGGAATGTGAAATGAGTTTTATCCCCTTTACGTTAATCATATGTTCAAGTACAAATGTGTGTAATTCTGTGTTTTTAGAGCATAAAAAGATATTGTCGTGGATAGTCTATTTTGGATATTTAACTCAAACAAAACACACATGTATTTATCTCATATTAAACATTTGTTCGATGGTACATTGATAGATAGTCTATTTCATATTAAAAGTTTTAAAACTATATATAGGTGAAACTAGTTTATACCATGAATCTAACAACGTAATTTAGAAATTGCGAAAATAACTCGATTTTTGTGAATTTGTATATGAATCAATTGACTTTTTTGTGTAATCCTATAATATTTTAATATTATTTTATTGTTTATTATATTTGAAAATTTAGATGAGATATTTTCATTGGAGATGTTTTGAAGCTAAATAAATATGTTGATTTGTTTGTTTGTTTTTAGGTCTTTCAAAACTAATAATGCTTGTTTCTTTGTTGACTTCACTATTGTCGACATCAATTTCGTACATTACGGGTACAATGATCATTTTTATATTATTTATCAGAAGGAATAAAGTAGGAATAAAGTGGATGCCTGACGATGAACGATGACTATTAAGTATATAACTAAATAAGTTTTTTGGGTGCAATCATACCAACATTTATACACCGGATTCCATCAAAACTCCGCAGTGAAACATGTTTGGACGAAAATTGAAAAGTCTTCATGTTTAAAAAAAAAACACTTTATTCAGTTAATCGATTAATCATTTTTTAAATAAAAAAAACCTAAAAAATTTATAATGATGATTGATGGTAAACATTGATTAATCATAGATTTATTTGTAAAGATAAAATAAACAAAAATCGGATACTTCAAAATTTTGTGGTGTTTGTAGTCCGTTCCGTCTGGATCATTTTGTATCAAGGAATTTGCTACTGCAAAAGATGTAGGAAAAACAAAGTTCGAAAGGAATGTAAAGAGGAGGGCTGATTATGACATTCTTCAAAGGAAGCAATTCAAGTTAATTGAGTATGCAATTGAGCTGATATCAGGATGTCAAGCTCCAAAGGTAGATATGACTGGGTTATCAAGTTATCAACTTCAGGAATAAGAATGTGTGTCTCAGTGACATCACCAACAATGGCAACAAATTTCAGACATATCTTTTTACTGCATAGGCCAGAGGGTGGCCAAAGTCCCAACACGATATTAAACCGTAGTTACTTTTCCGTACAATGTACCAACCCTAAACCAAGACCCAAAACTAACTTGAACCAATCAGTTCATTATTATCCCTCCTCGTCTGCAACGAACACGCTGGATGAGAGACGGGTTTATTCACTATTGACTATATATATCAACACATTCCACACTTATATTTTGTACACAAAAGACATTCATATGTGTCTAAAATAGGTTATGGATGGCTCTTACCTTATGGAAGCTTAAAAAGGTCTGCTTTCGGGATCGACAAATCCAGCTAGTAGTGCACCAAAGAGCCAAAGCATGAGCAAGAACACTACTGCTGTTCGGAGCACTTGGTTACATATGTTCGGGCTTGGGTCGTCCTCATATGATAAATCAGGTGACTGGACATTGTAACTCCAGTGGCTGACGTCTAGCTGCTCTGTCTCCCTCGAGCTTCCTCTCTTGGTTCTCTTTTTTGTTTGTTGTTGTGGTGGATCTTGTTTGCTGAGATTTGAGCATCTTTTGCAGTTGCAGTCGCTGCCAAGGTACGAAGGAAGCGTCTGGAGATATTCAGAGAGGACTCGCTGGAACGTTTCCCCTTCAATTCTCAGTTTCTTGCGTGTGGTTGGTCTGAGAATCTATGAGAGAGGAAGATAAGTTTAGGCAGGGGATACGTAATGATCATAGATCCAAGAACAAAGACTATAAGAAAAACGGAAAATAGTTAGCTCAGTTAGTATCTTTTACTTGGATAAAAGTCTGGGAAATGACACGGACAACAGGAGGGAGGCGAATGATGAATAGGCAGCCGAGACGGTTAGGAAAGTGATCTTGAAGAATGGAAGAACATGATCTCATCATCTGCATGGGAATCCTCAGAGGAGACAATCCATCACAATCCACTAGCACCGTAAGTTCCGAATTTCCGGGGTGTAGAAGATGCAAAACACCGTGCTCTACCTGAGATACTGAAACCAACACACTTGATTAAGAGGATACCAGCACAAAGAAAATACTCGAAAATTAAGTAGAGTCATCAAGCACGTACTGATTGCCTGAGCAAAACGAGGTCTTTCATGAGATGGCAACTTCAGAAAAGCAAGCCCCAAGCGAACAATAAGGCAAGGTCTTTGGTTCCTGTCATATCCATGCCAAAAGACTAAACTTGACCATGTCTCAAGTTCTTCCTCAGATAGGATTCTGTAAGTTTCCCTCCAATGGATAGTCTTTTTTATTGAAGATAGCAAGGATGTGAAGTCTCCATTTGACACTCTATAGAATCTATGAAGCTCGTCTTCGTTGAGTCTACATTACAATGGGACTGGAAGGTTATGATCTAACACAGAGAATTTAATGTTGAAACTCAAAGAAGGGAGTACTTCATAAAACACAAATTTGGACGTACCTCTCTGGCAAGCTAAGTCTCTGCTTTTCCAGTTCTTGGTAGAGTTGTTTAAGCCAGTCTTGTGAAGTTACAGGATCTGGAGCATCCTCTTCAATTCTGTAATTACAGAGAAGTTAAGATATGTAGCAAGATAAGATATATCTACATAAAACTCAAGTGTTTAAGACTATGGAGGTTTAAGGGATTTACAGAACTTCAAGTGTTTCAGATTAAAGTTGTAAAGTGTCGATTATATAGTACAATTTTTACTCGTAAGAATTTGAGCATCGCATACCTTATGTCTGATGAAGACTGAGACATCTGTGGCTCAGAATGTGATTCTGAAGATGCATGAGAGGCGTTACTATCTGGCGCTTCTTGCTTTACCTCTGAGAGGTCTGTGAGAGCCTCTGCAATCGTGAGGACTAATAATGGTCGAGACAGCATCTGCATAAAGATCATAAACAGTGACTAAGACTCACAGCAAATCAGAATGGTGAAACAAATATCAAGTAAGCACATTGAAGGGCTTTGTGCCTGGAATATGAGCTGATAGCTGGGATGGTACAAAAACTGAGTAAAAGATCACAGAACTACAAGTTATCATGATCCCTCGAACTAGATTGCTACACCGATAATGAGTTGCTACCAAATCATGATGTAGGAATTAATTCTGATTTGTTCAACTTTCAATTTAAAATGTGTAAAGGACGACATGAATGGCCTTTAAAGTGCAGAAGTGAACACAATAAATGTTCGTCTAGATAAACATATTACAAGCGACGCACATATAATCAGCATCATGAAAAAGTTGAGAATGTGAAAAAGCCCAAAGACATAAGACCTAGGGGATCATTTATTTCAAACTTCATACTGGTGTTTCTAAAGTTCATGCTTTTATTCATCAACAGTTGGTAAAAAAAGCAACAAGCGAAAAAATGGCATAGTGCCATGGGGTCACAGTAGCAAACCTGCATTGCCTTGATCAACTCCTTGAAAGGAGCCCATCTCTGAATCCACTTAAGAGGAGGATAACAAAGGCATTGCAACGCCTGAAGACTGTTCCACAAATGAGGACATTTAGCCTTTGAAACTCTTCGAACGACTTCCAAAACAGCAATTTTGAGCAGAAACACGGCTGCATTACGCACATTTCCACTGCCAACTCCACCATTATTTGCCAATGAAACATGCTTACAAATCGTCTGCTGAATAGCTCTTGGAATAGCAGCTACTAAGCTTCTCTTTGGAAACTCTTTCCCAGTAGAAACAGTAGCCATCATAGAGTTTCTACTTCTAGCAGAATGATGCAGTGGGTCTCCCATTAAAAACAAGGGGAATTCTCCAAAATAGCACACTTTCAAGTCTTTCAATACGCCACGGAACTCCTAATAACTCAAACGAGAGATCACGCCAATTCCATGTTCAACAATAGCAATCTGCAAACAAAACAAAAAAACAGCCGATCATATCACCAACATCTGAGCTCATGAAACATATCACTAATCTGTAGTCACAATTATGGAAATTCAACATTACGATAAGCTATACTTCACCTAAAAAACAACATAGAATCGAAGAAAATTCAGAGAATTCTGTAGAAGAAATAAACAAGACGAAACAATATCACTAACCTCGAATTAATCGACGGAAAACAGATCGGCTGAAAGAAACTAATAGACGGCGAAATTCAGAACGATCGGAGAATTAGATTCTCGGAAGCGAAGAGAGATTCCGTCGTCTCTCCGAAGTCACAAACTCAGAGAGAAACGAAACTTCGAAACAAAAAATTACTAATAAACAAGAGCGAGTCTAACACGGGCAACACGGTATGAGACACGTGTACTGTCCCAACTATCTTGATAGCGATTGATGGTAAATCAACGGTCCAAGAGCGACAACGTCACGGGCCTTTTAAATACGTAGGGCACAAAAGACGCCAACTTCATGCTGTTTATTATTCCCTACACAAAGCGAAAAACTGTACGAAATTTGTCGCTGTGACGTAAGAACGCCGTGGAGTTCTAGCGTCCAAACAAAACAAACTAAGAAGAACAATGCTTCAACAAGCCAAAAACAAAGCTTCTTCAGCAGAAAAAAAAACGTATGAATAGTATAAATTTAATGTCAGGTCCTCTCAATAACAACACTATTTTCGACCAAACACTTCATTCACGTCCTGGGACGCGATCAAAAGATGCAAGACGGGTTTATTACAAGTAGTGTTTGGACAGTTTTCGATAAGATAAATGAACTTTGAACTCCAGACAAGTTGGAGTTGAAGCATGAAAAGTGTTTGTTTGATCACATCATTTCTTGAGACTTTCTGACACAACGGCTTACTTTCTTCTTGAACTCGTCTCTCTTCTCTCTCCATTCTTTCTGTAATAGGAAAACATGGGAAGAATGGTTAACGAGCAAGCTCTTCGGTACATACAAGACTCCTATTGAAACTAAATGAAAATCTGAAGATGCAATGTGAATCTTATAAGATCATAGCTAATCAATAGAAAAAAAAAACTCACAGCAGCTTCAACATTTGCTGGAGATTCATCGTTGGGACCAGAGAGCATTGATATGATACTCAGCATGATACTCTCAACCTGAAATCAGAATTGATTTTTTCCACTCATCAGATCTAAATGACATTATCCTTGGTCTTTAGAAAGAGTGAAGTTGCTGAAATATGCACAAAAAGAGAATAATGTTGGATTAATTTCAACGTACTGTGTGAACAGGTGTCCAGCGCTCGCTTGCAAGCTCGTATCCGCTTGGATCATCACCAGGAGGATGCAGAATAGATATGCAAACACGCCCATCGGGATAAACTGCAGACCATAAGAGAAACATTTCCAAAACAACCAAAGAGATTCAAACACGAGCAAGGAGCGCAAAATGTTGGAAGCAAAGTGTCTTTCAATTAGCCCCAAGAAGGGCATGTTCGAGCCGAAAAACTAACCATTAGGATGCCAAATATCTGAAGTAAAACGCACCGTAGGCGGGCTATTAGGGTAGTTTTGTGGGAAGGACATAATGGCGTTGAAGAATCCTCCTTCACTGCATTTACGAAGTCATATAACTACGCTTAATCCTTTATTAAAGACACAAAACTGAGTAATTCCATACAATTAAGCAAAGGAAAAGCTAAGAGCTGATACAATATCATCTACACAAGAACACTACTCCAATGTAATCCAGCAAAAGCAATTCAACTCTACATCCAAAACCTGAAATTCTACATTCATATGAATCTGAAATTATCCATCTCAGCAACATCAGTGAAGAGATAGCTTCGATATTCAATGTGGTTCCAACAAATCGATCCGGAATTCCATAGAAACAAAAAAAAAAAAAAACGCCATTCTCAGCTAAAATCACCGAATCCAGAACATAGATAACAACGAAATCTGAATTGAAAACTCATAAATCTAAATGGATCAAAAGGAGATTGAAAGAAAACGTACTATAGAGTATCAGGAGGTCCGATTATCGTAACGCTCCATTCGAATATATTCTTTTCATCAACCAGACCAGCAGAGAACCCATCAACAGGATGCTTACAAAGATCTGAAAACACAAAACAAAACAAAAAAACCAGAGAAAACAAAATCGAATTAGATAACAAAGAAGAACACACAAGTCGTCGTAGAGGTAACAGATTTGTTGAGATTCGCGAGTTTTCTTTTGTGTGTACCTTTGAGCTGTTTCTGAAGAAGAAGACAAGCTTGTGAGGAGGCCATGGCGGATGATAGGAAATCGAACTGGAGGTCTTAGTGATCTAGAGGAAGAGTCGGCAATTGAATTGAGCTTTGAAGAGTTATATAAGTCCAGAGTCGGCAATTGAATACAAGAGGTTCAAAAAGATTATGGAAACTGGGGATTTTTGTTTTCTGTTTTTTGTTTTGGGTATCGATGTTCATCAAGGGGAACACATGGGAGTGGAGCGATCACCTACGGGCGTGTCATGTCTACACTACCGTTGCAACCAATAGAATTGCCATGTTTTCGTTCAAAGGCACTCTTTCCCTAACATAATTATTACGATGTAAAATGTTAATTTTATACTGTTCTAAACTTTTTTTTAACAAAATTACAAAAAATATTAAAAAAATAAAAAAGTCACAAAAAGTTTCATCACCCCCTCTTTTGGGTTTAGAACACTCTTCCTCTCTTCTCTCTTCTCTTTTCTATACCGGATATGCCTCAGTTCTCTTCTTGTGAAGACAACGCGTTTAGTGTGATTTGTAAAGTTTGAAACCCATAAAAACAAAAAGTTACAAGCTTAATACTAGACTAACCTCGAATGTAAGTTGACCAAAAAGTACCTCCAAAGTATGTTGACCATAATAAACCATAAACATAAAGTAGAAATTATCTTAATGGTCAATACATATTCTCTTATCATAAATCCAACAAGTAACAACAATCATGAGTGCACACATTATAAACATAATATATAAAGATGTAAAAGTCATACAAGAGCTCAAAAAAAAAATGTCAAATATAGGCTAATCATAAACAGACATCATAGTTAAAAACTATCCTCAAGACCCATATTTTTAACATGCTTTTAAAAAGTTTTTGGAAGTAATACTTTCGTAAATATGTATCTAACTATAAGTTCAGTGCATCTATGTCCGATGACAAACTTTTCTATTTTAACTGATATTTTTGAGAGTTGTCCTATTTTATATTCACGTAATCTATCAACTCTAGGTTATGAATCAGAATATGCATAATATTCAATCAACATCTCCTAGTAATGCTATTTAGAAAGTGAACGGAGAACATGTATTCAAAACAAGACAAATAAAGCTCGTGGAATTGATTACAAACATAAAAACTGGTAAAAAGTGTTACAATGATACAAGTTGACGTGTATGTATGCATATTTGCTTTTTCTCTTCGGAGGACTGGATTGCTCCGTCCACATAGAGATATCACCATAAAGTTAAGACAGGTCGGAGAAGGAGGCCATCTTCTGCTTCCGCCGTCTACAGTGAAGCCTACCTCGAAGGAGGACCGAGTAGCAGAAAACAAAAAGTGAGAATAATAAACATACGTACGTGGGAGCAATACCAGAGAAACAAAACAAACAACAATGGTTTAAGTAGTATCAGCAGCTTCGGTGGCAGATGCTGAATGTGTTGGTTCAGCTTCTTCTTCCGGTTGTGCCTGAGCCGTCTCCTTTTGCTGTTCAGCTAGACGGCTGATGCGTTCAAGCAACTGGGCTGCTTTTCTTTTCCCTCTATCTGTCCCATTCCCAGCTAAATCTATCAACGGACCCATAAGGCCGAGTTTCTGCGCTTCGACCAGGTGTTGTGGGTCTCCAGAACAGAGATGGACTAGAACTGCAGCTGCGTTCTCTCTGTTTCTAGGTGAACCAGTTCTGATAAACTCCACTAGACTCGGGACTGCATCAGAGGATCCTATGATCGCTTTCCCTTCGGGATGGCTAGAGAGAATCGCCAGAATCGCAAGCGCCTCATCGACCATTCCGCTTCCGGGCTCTGTCAAGAGTCTAGTCAAAGTGGGAATCACTCCTGCACGTATTGCTTTTCCTTTGTTTCCTTGGTATATGCAGAGGTTGAAAAGTGCAGTAGCAGCATCTTTCTTGCCTCTTTGTGTACCTTCATGAAGCAGTACAACGAGTGGCGGGATCGCTCCTAAGGCACCAATAGTCACTTTGTTTTCATCAATCACCGATAAACTGAAAAGCGTAGCTGCTGCATTCTCTCTAGCCTCCATGCTTCCTTTCTTGAGCACTTGAACTATACCAGGAATAGCTCCAGCCGAAACAATGGCTCCTTTGTTGTTCTCACATATGGAGAGGTTTAGAAGAGCTGTTACCGAATGTTCTTGGATACGAGAATCAGGAGTTGAGAGGAGGCCTACAAGAAGAGGTATGGCTCCAGCTTCGGCTATGGCCACACGGTTGTCTGCATTTCGTTTTGCAAGGAGGCGGATTTCCCCAGCTGCAGATCGTTGGTCCTCTGGGTTTCCATAAGCAAGTCTCCACATAAGATCTTCGATCTTGTTCGCTTCTGCTGGGGACGAAAAGGACGATACTTTCCTGGGTCTTAAACTGCTCGGAGGCTTTGGTGGCTCGATATCGTTGGCCTCGCACCACTGAGCTATGAGACTACGGAGAACATAGTTTGGTGTGAGAGTTGTGCTTGTAAGAGCCTGCTGTGTTTTTGGACATGTCGAGTGTCCAGCTTCTATCCACTTCTCAATGCAGGTGCGTTCGTAAGTCTATACACAGAGGAGAACATGCTTCTATAATTAAATCTGAAGCTATTACAACACAAATTAAATTTGAAGAAGATGGAGACGAAGGGAACTTTACCTGCCCTGTTGAAACAATAACTGGATCTCTCATCATTTCCAGGGATATTGGACAGCGAAAATCATCGGGAATCACGGGGATTTTCTGACTCGCTGCCGTGGAAGTTTGTCCACTGTTTCTTGAGTTATCCCCTACTTTCTGCTCCTCGTTGTTGTCATTCTCCATCTGCACAAAATCTTTAATCAGCTTCAGTATCACTGCCATCTCCTCAATGTTTTCACCAGCGTCTCCACCACTCGAAGAAACCATTTCGTGCAGAGCCACTGATTCTTGAGCTAAGTCAGGAATCTCCATCAGCTGTAACTTCTTCGCCACCCGCTGCAGGGCAGGCTGATAAGCATCTACATCACTGCTTTTGTTGCACAACGACTGAAGATCTTCATATAGTTCATCGTCTGATGCATCTACTCTACCTTTGGCTCGCCGAAACTGGCTGAGAACCAGCTCAACCTGCAACAACAAAACGCAATGAAACATTGGCATATATCCGGAACCTTTTAACCAGGTGAAGTTCTTATCCTTAACTCATTACAGTTGGACTAGATACACATCCAAACAAGTCCTAAGATTTCCATACGTTAATAGGCAATGGTTTCTCTGATTGATTAGAAAGATGTAGCCATTTATGTTAGACATATATTGATCCAACTTTGGCATCTGAACTCATCTATGTCCAATATGAATAAACTGATTTCAAGAACTCATGATCGATCAACTGATATTCAAGTTTTACGTCAAATAAGTACTACAAGTCCTCTTCAGTGATCAGACACTGGCCTTGCCCCATCCGGATCGTAGAATTTATTTACCTGTTCTCTAACTTCATCCGATATGTCCAGATCCTCATACGGAATCTTGCTCAAAGATTGTTCTAACTTAACTGACACCTCCAGCAATTTACTTGTCACTTGTTCCCTCTCCATCACCTACAAACATAATTAGAAACTCTCTCATGTCAATCGAATCAAAATACACCAACTACTGATAAAAACTAGAGTCACAAGATTAGCTAAAACACCAAATCTAATTCGAGAGATGCATTGATATGACTCATACTAACCATACCAGAACTAAGCACGTGGTGTTTTATTCAATGAAAAAGAGCAATTCGTCAAACTTCCATTAATCAACCAAGAAAATTTTCTTCAGTGAGACCATACAGATCTAATCAAAGTAAATGCCAATAAATCGAAAAAAAAAAGAGAGAGGGAAAATAGAGACGCACTATGTAAATCTTGCTCCCTTCGCTGCAGAATTTGAGATAATCCTTCGCCGAGGACATGGCTTCCTTCAAGGAGAGTAACGTCCCCATCGTATCTTCATTGATCGGCTCGTTGCTCTCTCTAATTTCCTCGAACATCGGAACAAGTAGCTTTAACCTCCTCGCTAGATTACTGCAGAGCTTCTTCACCGTTATACGGTAATCGGAAACCGAAGCAATCTCGTTCACTACATCAATTAAGCTCTGAGCAGCAGTACCTTTGTCCTCTTCCATAGTTTCCGATTTACGGATCCGATCCAGTCCGTACAGGTTGAAGGTTATCCGAAGAAGGTGGAAATCTTTCCTGATTTGGACTACAGTGCCCAGATTCAGCTCGAAACAAAGAACGGAACCATTTCCAGAAGTGCGAAAGAGAGTTTCTGAGAAAGAGAGAGAGATGGTGAGAAGGCGAGGACTTTTCAAAACGGCGTGGCTAAGTGACGGCTTATGTCAAGTTGTTCGTTTCTCTCGGCTTAACCTCTAAACCGGGGGAGTAAAGGTAAAATTCCACGACGAAGCCAGTTATTTCAGAACGGGACCGGTTAAGATTTTATTTTATTTTATTTTAACCGGTTTAGCTTATATGATCGGATTAAATTTATTATATTATTTGAAAAACATTTAAATGAACTTTTTTAATTACAAAATTGATTAATTTCTTATGTTTAAATACGTAAAAAATATTCACGGTGATTTCAAGTCGAACGAAGTGATTTAAGATGTGTTCACGGCTGGGCCATGTGCCATTCGAATATCCAAAATGTCAAAATCTTATAGAATATGATATATTGTATTGAGTTGTCTCTCGTTGATATCATAAAATACATATATAGTGGTAACATTAACATAACACCAATAATGTAAATTTTTCTAAACATAATAGAAATTAGGGGTTGCCCACGCGTTACGTGGGTTTAAAAATAAATATTGTATAATATGTAATAATTTCTAGTTTATTGACAAATTGTGTATTTAATATTACATAAATTTGATGTTTATAGTAAATAATTACTTAGATTAGAAGATTAAACACTTGTAACAAATTATTGGACATATACAATATGTTATATGAAAAAAGAAATAGATATTTCATAAAACTACCACATATAGAAGACATATTTGGCACAAATCTCTGACTTGTATGTCTTCATCAATATTCACTACGATTTCCAAAAAATGATTTATTGTCTTTTTTTTTGCATCAAACACATTTATAAAAAAAAACATTATTGATTAGAGAAGTTCTAATATGATTTTGATTTACCTTGACATCTAACAAAGATGTTGAAATGTATCTTTGTGTTTATTTCTGTAATGCCAATGAACCAAAATGTGTATTTTTGGTTGGTGCGTCGATCGACACACATGGTTGGACTCACGAGGAGTAGTGTTCTGGGTGTTGCGTCGATCGACACAAGTGATTTGCGTCGATCGACGCAAGTTGAAATCGAACCGACAAGTTCGGTTCTTGATCGCTTGGTCTGGCGTCAGGTTTAGGGAACCCTAAGGCATGATATAAAAATGCGGAGACGTTTTCTCAGCCGATTTTGGAGAGGATAAGGAGAGGATTTCGTAGGTTGTGAGAGAGAAGAAGATATTGTTGCTTTGAAAACAGTTCTGTCCGATTTTAGAAGGGGAGAGGAACGGCTAGGAAGATCGGATCAGATTGGAGCGAAATTTCTAGGGTACGCTATCCACTCTTGTATCTAGCTTTGGGAGAAATCGTTTTGTCATTTGGATTAGTATTCCGAGAGTTATCGTCGTTTTACTAAGATATGTTTCTGCAATTTTGGATCTGCGATCAGTCCATTTCGAGGGAGGATTCTCGTCGAACCAGAAGGACTTAGGAGACGATCCGCCTATCTGTGGAAAGCTCGCTGTCTAGTTTTTAGAACAGGTTTTCAATCCTGTTTCTGATGTAATCTCCGTACTCCGTGTTCTTTAAATGTCAACGTGTCGTTCATGTTTTCTGAGACTGGAATTTCCTGTTTTCAGTTCCGATCAACGAACTTGCGGGCTGTTTTCCCGTCGTTCTGTAAGGACCCAGAAGACGATCTACGTATCATTGGAAAGCTCCGAGTCTTAGCTTTCCAGAGCCAACGAGTTCGGTTTAATATGAAATTTGAAACGCGTGTTATAACCGTTTTTCCTAAGGTGAGTGTGTGACCATGGTTTATCTGGGTAAAGGAATTGATGGAATATGATTGTTTGCTGTTGTTGGATTGGATTCTGTGTGTTTTGTTGATGGATTCATGGAGGAGATCGATGAATCACTTTGGATTCGAGCCATGAGAGGATAAGCTCGATCCTCACGATCTGCAGCGACGCGTCGATTGACACAATTGCTTTGCGTCGATCGACACAAGTGCGTCGTGTCGATCGACACCAGGGTGGTGTGTCGATCGACGCAGTTACAGTGCATTGATCGAGACCTAGTGGTTGTGTCGATCGACGCAAGTCTCTGCACTGATTCATGTTGCTTGTTCGTGCATGTATTGTTGTTTGCTCATCCTGATATTGTATTTTTTGCTTATGCATGTGTGTATAACCAAGTAGATGGGATGATCGTCTCACTGAGTATTTGTGATAATACTCACGCATCTCGTTTTGCCATGTGATGCAGGTAAAGAGAAAATGTGATCGTGGAATTGTGACCAGGAAGAGAGCATGATCTAGCAGTTCGATTGTTTGCTAGTTATTGTGTTAGAATGGCTAGGTTGTTGGATTGTCGCTAGATTGGAATGGTTTAGTGTGGAATTGATTGGATATTGTTGCACATGTTTGAACTATTGATCTTGGTTATTGGATATTGAAATGATTGGTTTATTGTTTTAACTGTTTTTGTTCCACTGTCTTAATGTGATTGAATTGATTGGAAGTTGAGAGTTAATGTTTATGGGAACATTAATTCGATTCCAATGTTGATTAAAAAAAAAAAACGGGTCGGGTTGTTTCAATTTCAATGGAACTTTGAATCATATTGAAAAAATAATTGATGTTTTATTGTATTTTTGTCTTCTTCTCTTTATCGTTTTGCTATGATTTTTTTTATCTTTAACATCAATTCATTGGTGAAATGATTCTGTTTTTTTAGATTCACAATTTGTGATGGATTAAGGTTTTTTCAAGAGTTTTGGATAGAAGTGTTATATCCACTACAAATTGTCTTAATTTCATTAAGGGATAGTTAGTAAATTGGCTTTACAATGTGTGAAGACAAAAAAAAATTAATTATGAATATCTCAAATCAGACTTTAAAAATTTTAAAATCATCTTAATTTTTTCACAGCATTTTTTTTTTGTTTTTGTTCATGTTAGGCTTCTTTTTATCGAAATTTCTCTTTTGTGATTTTTTAGAAAACAAAATCACAATTACCTATGTAAAAGTAAAAGTCTTAAACATTTTTTGTATATTATATTGTTGGATTTAACAAATAAAATAACTATTTTTCAAACCATTAAAATTCACAATAACACATTTAATATTAAAATTAGCCATTAAATTGTTAGAATTAATTGTCAAGTTATTAACACAAAATTTTCAATTTTCTTTTCAATAGATAATTCAAATACCAAATGTCAAATGCCAAAAGAATGAATGCCACATGACAGCCTCTCATAGTTTTGGTTTTGAAAAACCTTAAAATATTATATAAGATATGCTTGTAAAAGAAATAATGTAGAGATCTAGAATATTTTTCGTTTCGGGCTTCACTTTATAGACAGGCTTTGATGCCCACAACACTTAGTCCACAAACTACATGTCTTGCTTCCCAAGTCATCTCTAATAAAATATTAAATTTTGGATAGTTTGTGGGATATTTAATTTTCCAATTTATTTTATTTAATTTTTTTTTGGATATTCAGAATTGTAGTTATTTGTTTAAAAAAAAACACACTATATTTTAAAAAAACTAATTTTATTTTAGTATAATATTTAAACTAATTCCGCACTAAAAAATTATATGTGAATTCGGGAAAAAAAATTTAGAGTAAAAAAATATCTATAAATCTGATATAAATCGAGATGAATATGGTGAAGTGGACTTATATTAATCAAATAATTATGAGTTTAAAGACCTGCTAATTGTACTGCTAAGTTTTCTAATACGAAAAAAAAATGTTGAATTTCTTGAACATCCCTTATATTTATAGCCTGATTCAGCTCTGTGTTCCAACTCCGCGTATTGGACTAGTTTCAAGTATTTCCGGCATGTTCGTAGTTAGTTTTCCGAAAAAAATTTAGAGCTGACCAAGCCAAAGATCTTCTTTGAATTTTTATGAGTTTCGCTGATCAGATGCGTTTAGTCAACACTCGTTATTAAGTATATTTGGGCATGCGATCTGCCTCAATGCCCATTGCTTTCGAATATTAGGTGTGTTTATTCTTAAGCTTTTTATAGGCCGGAATGGGTGACAAATTCAATTCTAGCATTAACTACTTAATAAATATATTATATTATTAATTTTATTTGATATAATTAAAAAATGAAATATTAAAATAATAAAAAATGAAACATGTTCTTTATTTAGAAAAAATAAAATATATTTTCAATTAAAATGTTACTATGAAGTATCACCTATTTTTTCGGATCAAACCAAAGCGAATATCGAATCGAACCTAACAAATAATGGTAGATTCCATGTAGGTTAATCTTTGTTGCACTGCTTTGTCTTATGGTTGAGCAGTGTAGGCATCTTGGGCATGTGTCTTCTCGTCTCCTGCCCAGCTGCTTGGATCCTCGTAGTGTTTTGCTCTCAAACTTGTGATTCCTTGACTGGCAAGTCTCTTAAGGTCCTTGTGGGCATATGTTGAGTGTGGTGGGTATGCCGGTTTGTGCATGTTGTTGTTCTGCTCTTGATTCCTTATTATGCCTTAGTTTTGTGTTGTGGCTTGCTTCGTCTGTGTTTGGAGGAGCTCAGTGGTTTGGATACCAATTCTAGTCTTCTCAGGCTTGGTGGCTAGCTCGCCAATGTATGGTTAACCAGTTTGGTTAGCGTGTTCGGTCTGCATTCAATTTCTATTGTCGCCACTAGCAGTTCAATGTTAAGCTTCCCGCTATCTTCTTAAATAGTTATTTATTTTACAATATTATCCACGTTTTCCGTAAAAATGTTTTTAGTATTTTTCCCGTGAAAATTATGATATTGTATTTTAATTATAAATTTTAATATGATTATCAAATATAAATGAGGGTAAATTTGTAAAATGAAGAATAAGAATACATACTCGCACCACAATCGTAGCTTTTTGGTGTAATTTGAGTTATGTACAATTTATTAAGAAGTAATCATATTTAAAAAGTTAATGAATCGCATCGTACCCAAAACGGATTAACATTCGTTGGTAAGCAACGATTAGGATAATCGCATTGCACCCAAAATAGAGAGCCATTGGGAGCCTATTTGTTGTAACATATGATTTTAGTTTTTTTTTTTTGTAAGTAGTCTTCATGTTATGCCTACCTCTATTGTTGTTCTTTTCATATTTTTCATGATGTACTCGTCCCCATGTTTTTTATATAACGCCTTTGTCAAAATATATATATTGGGTGAAGAATCAACCGTGATTGAAAAAGAGATCGAAGATGGTTTGAAAAGCGATGAGACTAAGTCTTGAAAAAGAAAGAAAGGCAAGTGTTTAGAGAAATGTTTCTGGAATGCTATAAAAGTAATCTAACAAGATCTCTATTTCTCTAGTTGGAAAGAATAGTATTTATAGTCGTGCAAAAATATCGGATCACACATCTCATTTTCTAGCAACAAAAGACATCTATAGCCGTCTCACCACCAAATTTCTTCATCACAAACGTTTAGATACATCGTGTTGGGGTCAGGTTTTACCGTACTCAGATCAACAGTGAAAATAGCTAAGTAAGAATTGGGCCTAACCGGTTATTCTAAAATGAACTGTCAATGAGCCAAACTGTCGACAAACCGAACCATCGATGAGGTGAACCGTCAACGAACCAAACCATCGTCGAAGAACAAGGCGGTCTTGAGGTATTTGAGGCCTAATACGAAACTAAAATTGGGGCCCTTGTATAAAACCAATGTTAACCAGAGATTATACGGGGATTAATCGGGCCTAATTTTAACAAATATTTATATATAAAAATATATCTATATATTAAGTATGCATAATAGTAATAAAAATGCAGCTTAGTGTTGCGGAAAGGGTTGGCTTTATACAATGTCAGGTCGTGGGTTCGATTCGTTTAGGATTGATATTTGTTTTTTTGTAAAGAAAAGTAAATGACGAAATTGCCCTCGTCTTCATCATTATTTTTTGTGTTACCTCATGTTTATAGAAAAACTAGGTAAAAAACCGCATATATGAGGGTTTATGATAAAATATTTTATAACCCGTAAAAAAATCAAATTCGGAAAAGAGAAAATAAAATTAACTCACCCACATGAAAATAAATAAAATCAAATCAAAAACGTTGATATTAAATAAATTTAACGGTTACATTTTTTATCTTGTTTATTTTGTTCTTATTTGATTTCCAAGTAAATTTAACCTTCATATATCTATGTTGTAATTCGGTGAATCATGGTTGAGTAGTCATTGATGTGATGATATCTATGTTGTAAATAATACTAAAAAAATGAGTTAGATTTTTTTTTAAATTAATCTTACAAACTAAAAGAGATCACTATAAACTATCTCACATATTGAATAGAACAGTAATCGATGTTAGTTTTCTAATGAAAAAGCTGAAATAAAATTTATGGAAGAGACAAATGAAATTTAAAATTGTTTGGTGAGAATATTGAGAGAGCACAAAAGCTTGTTATATAAAAATAAAATATTGTAATCCACAAAGATTTGGGTATGCAAGTCTAAATCTATTTGAACTCAAATTTTTAATATATATATATAATATATATATATATATATATTGATTTTTGTAATCTACTTGATAAATACAAATATATAAGTTTGAAAAAAAAAATAAGATTTGTATGGTATATGTGGCAAAATCTAATTGTATTTTTTTAACACGTATCAAAATCTAATCAACGGGATCGGTCCGTCTCGGCCAAGCTTGGCCATTTTAGATTAACCTCGTGGATTTTTCAACATTTTCCCTTTACTTAACATTTTTCAGCGTTTTTTGATTAAGACAATACTTTTTAAGCATAAACATCAATACTTAGATTAAATCATGAGGTTCAAATACAATGATCAGTTTGCTACATAAGCTATTACATTGTATAAGACCTATCTACCCGATTCAACCACCATCCTTCCCTTTCTAGCCTTAGTCACTGTGGCTCAATCACTCTCAATTCCTTCACGGAAAATCTCTTTACCTGCATCCACAAAAGAGGCACAAGTAACAGAATTGCTTAGTGAGAGTGGTCGTCCCGTCTCACTTATCCACAGAATAGATATGCAATCAAACAGTCAACATCATTAGTCAATCATGCTCATCGCATCAGTCACTTGATCGATCCGATTATCCCAAGTCACAGAGCAGTCTTCCCGTAACCAGACAAGCCTTAGCGAGCATCATTGCCTCCAAGCGTATTGCCTGATCTAGACTCTCGGTGAAAGCAATCAACCGTCACGATCAAGCCAAAAACAGATAAACAAATAGTCGGAATCACCCTAACAGTCAAGACTCGATGAATGTATGCAAGAAAACGATCTACACTTAGCAAACGGTCACGCACTCACCTTAGTCACTCGGATTCGATGATTCCTTGATCCGTTTCAGTTCTGACACCTTTTGTCTCGATGATCCGTCACGCATACACGATCGCCGACACGCCCAGACACGATCAAAATCACCCACGCTCAAGTCTCTCAAGAATCTCTCGAGCATTTTCTCTTTTCTCTTGGTAAAATCTCTGTGAAATTCTTTCTAAGTCTTTCTATCTGTTTCTCCACGTGAAACAAAGGTAATGGGTAAGTTTCTATCAAGAAACTACCTCCGAAACCGCCAGATAACCTTTCCCGCTTGGTTCCGCGTTCCAAAACCCAGAAATAACAGTTTCCGCATGTTTTCATTAAACCAGCGTGTCTTTGGCCTAGTAATCGTTTCCGCCAAAAGGTCTTAGAATATTGTCAGCTCGATCCGCATTCTACCGCAACTGCCTTGTCCGAAAAAGACCGCGGTAACCGTCATCTCTGAATCCGACCGCAATAACCGTTCTATCTGAATCAGACCATGGTCTGAAAAATCCACCCAGCTTGGATTCCACAGCCCACCTCAGTTTACTACACTAATTCCAACTCTCTCGACCAATTAAAAACTTACAAGTCTCATTATAGTTTCTAATGAATTTCTATATTTAGAACCCAATCTCTCTCTCTAATACTTTTTTTATTTTTTTTTAGGAGGTGTTATTGGGAATGGATTTTTATAGATTTTAAGAATTTTAAAAATCTAGAGATTTTATAAATTTTATTGGAATTAATACAAATCTCATAGATTCTTATCAAATACTTTATGAATTGTTATGGATTTTTGTCTTCTAGACTTCTCTTTATATGGTAATTTTATATATGCTATCATAGAAAGTTTCCAAAATATTTTTTAACGTGAACATATTGCTTTCCCATCATCTTCTCCCCCTTCTCCCTCGTCCACTATAGGTATCTCTCTGGTTTTCCCACACTATGCTATCCTCAAATGATTGCTCTCATTCAGTCACTATAGTTGACTTTGTTTTTCTGGGTTTTATTTTCAAGTTTGATTTTATTACGTTCATATGATTGTGAAAATAATTGTGTTATATTTCATACTAACTACGATTAGCTCTTTAATACGATTAACTACGATATTCCACACATTCTATGGAACTGGAGGAGATAAAAGTATGGTTGAAGATAAAAATACTTGTCGAGGGAATAAAACGTGTGATACTCCAACGATGATGATGCCTAGATTTGTGAAGAGGAAGAAATGGCAGTGGGAACTGGGTATTGGGTTTACTGTTTTATGAGTTATTATTATATGAATTTGTGTTTAATAAAGTTGGAGAATTATAATATCGTTGAAGACATGTGATCTTTTTAACGTTAATACACGTTGTGTGATTTGTGTATGTTATTATTTTGGTTATATAGATTTGAAGAATCTCAAACATATCTATGGTATTTTCAAAGTTGAGTTCAATGAGTAAAATTGTGGAGAATCCATGTCCCAATAACATGAAATTTTAATAGAATTATAGAATCTATGAAAATTAGATTTTTCCAATAGCAAGAGAATTTAAATAGAATTTAAAAATCTTCAAACCAGTAACGATATATTTTACCTAGAATTTAAGAATCATAAACCAATAACAGTGGAATTGTAAAATTTTAAAATCTATACAAATCCAATCCCCAATAATCCCCCCTAATGTTTAGAATCTCATTAGGCATTAGATTTCTCACATTGGAGATGCTCTTAGCTTTTAGTTAGATTTTATTTTTGTTCTAAGTAGAAGTTTGATTTAGAAAACTTGAAGTAAAACTTAAAGGAAAAACTTGTTAGTCAAAACTTAAAACCATAAATACACTAGATGTGCTTTCAAATATGAATGAATTTAATAAAAAAATAATATATCTAATGAACTATAAATTATGTAACCGATTACAATATTAAAAAAATCCATACTAATTAAAATATTTCTCATGAATATAAACTTTAATCAAATTAACGAAATATGGACTGTTTTATGATTTTTGATTTGTAAGACTTGTACCGACGATTTAATATGAATTACCAAATCGTTTTAATTTTAAAAAGACCTTAAAATAGCACATTTCAAAAACAAAAACAAAAAAATCCAAAATATCACCACTTATTTATATTTACGCTAAATAAATCATAAACAAAATTATAGATTATTTTGGCAAAACATGTCAGTTGGTTCGGTTAAAGAATAACAAATTTTCAAAGCGATGAGTTTTTATTTAGGCCTAAAATACTAAAGGCCCAAAGGAGCCATGCTTACCGGTGACCCGATTCTTCCGGTAAAAACAGAACCTGAATCCGCATTTTCTGGTCAGGCTGGTGTTTTCTCAATTCTCTCGATCCAAAAATAGGTGTACACATGTCGTTACATGCTGAAATATTGGCCTAAGTATGAAAACTAACGGCTATTAAGGGCCAAATTTCCTTTCTTTTTCCAGAAATTTTTGAAAACCCATTCAAGACGCCCTCTTTGTCTTCTTCTTCTTCTTCTACGTAAATTCATCAGGTACATATTATTTTATTTGTTTATTCTTGTCGAAATCTGTTTATTTTACGTGTAAAATGATAGAAAAATCGAAAATGTGTCGTGAACAATGGACCAACTTTGCTAAAATGTGCGAGGAAGTGTTCGAACGTTTCTATGAATTTTAGGAATCTTTGACGAAATTTTTTGGTACTTTTCTTGTTTATCATCTTGATAAACGCTTATGGCCTCATAGTTATGGTCTGTTTATTTGACATTTTTAATGGTTTAATTTTGTTGTTTTAGATCTAGTTAATTATGCAGTTAATCAGCTTTTTATTAGTAATGATTCTATCTTATATTCCATGACATGTTTTACACTTTCAATTTGGATATATAATTGATATGTTTCTTCTAATGATGATGTAATCAGCTAGAAACTGAAAAATGGCGGACGGTGAAGATATTCAGCCACTCGTTTGCGATAACGGGACTGGAATGGTTAAGGTAAAGCCTATTCGAATGATCAACGAAAACAAGATTTGACATAAGTTGAAACTGAATCACTAGTTCAACTCTCTGCGTGTAGGCTGGTTTTGCAGGTGATGATGCACCAAGAGCTGTATTCCCAAGTATCGTTGGCCGTCCACGTCACACGGGAGTGATGGTAGGAATGGGACAAAAGGATGCATACGTCGGAGACGAGGCACAGTCGAAACGTGGAATCTTGACTCTCAAATACCCAATCGAACATGGTATTGTTAACAATTGGGATGACATGGAGAAGATTTGGCATCACACTTTCTACAACGAGCTGCGTGTCGCCCCCGAAGAGCACCCGGTTCTGCTAACCGAAGCGCCGCTTAATCCCAAGGCCAATCGTGAGAAGATGACTCAGATCATGTTTGAAACATTCAACACTCCTGCTATGTATGTCGCCATTCAGGCTGTTCTCTCCCTCTACGCCAGTGGCCGTACTACTGGTCAGTACACTCATAAGACAACCTTTTTCTTGAACATGACTCTACCTAAGTTGCTTTCCTTACACTTCATCACAAAACTGTGCTTTGTGCTTAGTGGTACATCAAGAGAACGCTTGCTAGTTTGCGATAATTAGGCCTCGGGAATTCTGTTTTGCCCTGTGGTTCGGGTTTGTGAAGAGCAAATTCGAACAGGAACCGATTTTTGGGTTTGGTTCCTAGCAATAATTCTCTATTGATTGCTTTTAATTTTCAAATCTTGTTTGGTCAGGTATTGTTTTGGACTCTGGAGATGGAGTGAGCCACACGGTTCCCATCTACGAGGGTTATGCACTTCCGCATGCAATCCTGCGTCTGGATCTTGCAGGCCGTGACCTGACCGACCACCTCATGAAAATCCTGACAGAGCGCGGTTACTCCTTTACCACAACTGCTGAGCGTGAGATTGTTAGAGACATGAAGGAGAAGCTCTCTTACATTGCCTTGGACTACGAGCAAGAGCTCGAGACTTCCAAAACAAGCTCATCCGTCGAGAAGAGTTTCGAGCTGCCTGATGGTCAAGTGATAACCATCGGTGCAGAGCGTTTCCGGTGCCCTGAAGTCCTGTTCCAGCCATCGATGATCGGAATGGAAAATCCCGGAATCCATGAAACTACTTACAACTCAATCATGAAATGTGATGTGGATATCAGGAAGGATCTTTATGGAAACATTGTGCTTAGTGGTGGAACCACAATGTTCGGTGGGATTGGTGACAGGATGAGTAAAGAGATAACCGCGTTGGCTCCAAGCAGTATGAAGATCAAAGTGGTAGCTCCACCGGAAAGAAAGTACAGTGTCTGGATCGGTGGCTCTATTTTAGCATCCCTCAGCACTTTCCAGCAGGTCAGTTACTTATATCACAAGTCTATTAGTTTTTTGGTGTATAATTGTTACACAATGTGTTCCAAATTTGCAGATGTGGATTGCGAAAGCCGAGTATGACGAATCTGGACCGTCGATCGTCCACAGGAAGTGCTTCTAATCAATATCACCAAAGTAATACAAGTGCGGTAAAAATTTTGAAATCGATTCTTCTTCATCTTAAAGACAGCTCCCCATAATTCCTTCCTTAACCTCTTTTCTTATGTGTTTCATCTTATTCCTCATTGTTCATTATAATCTTGCTTTTGAAGCAAATCAAGTTAAAAACAGATCAGTCATTAACAAGAGTGTTATTATTATATATTGTATACATGTTGGTATACACACATTATCTTCTCCTGAGCTTTTCTCTGCTAATTGTGTTCAAGCTTTTCTTATAGAGACATCGATTTTAAATATTTTGAATGTGTGTTCTCATCAAAGCAATGAGACGACCGTATGCTTACTCTCGCCATCCGTAAATGGATGGTTCTCATCTTCTTCCGCTAGATCTTGACCCTCTTTCTTTTTGTTACAACCCAAAAGTGGGTTTATCTCTGTGTTCTCATCATCTTCAGGATCCATATTTTCTTTCATACTCGTCCCAGATTCCTCGTTCGGGACAATTACTGGAGGTTGAGGGAAGTCGCCAGGTTCATTTGGAGAAACCATTGGGTTGATGATCTCTTGGTCATCTTCATTGTACTTGGTAAAGTTGGAATTGCATTTCCTATAGACTTGAGGTTCTTGTAGGACTTCATTATCAGACAAATAATGAACTGAAGACTTCTGGTTGAAGCTACCGAAACCTTGAATCCCTCGAGACAACTCACGAGCTCGCTTCCTCTCTTCCTTGAGCAATTCTCCTTTCTCAAGTAGCTTCAAAACCTTCTCTGATTTCTTTCTGACAGCTAATCCCCAATTGAACCTGCCAATAAACAAAACTTATTGTCTCAGAACATTGAAACTTTCAACTCGATTGCGTTCAAACCGGACATGATCCTCCGTCCTAAAACCATTACCCTTTCTCGTCGATCTGTTGGAAAGTTTGCATTTGGGAGATAACATCAATATCGCCTTGAAACTCATCAGAGACACTCTCTGGTCCGTGAGTGAGCAAATGCTCAACAACAATGAGTGAGTTATAAGCCATTCTCCAGTTTCTTTTATCAAATCTTGCCAATCTAATTTACACCAAAACAACAACAACAAAGCCCCATAACTCAGTAACATGGATGACTCCGGGGACCGAGGACATTATCAACCAAAAGGTTCGGAACTCCCACAATAACAAACAAAAAAAACTCAGTAACAAAATATATGGCATGTATAATTAATTATCTTCGATTTGTTGGAACCTTTTTCCAAATCTTGTGATATATAAAAAAAAAAAATGGAACCTTTTGTGCAAGACACCAACAATCCGCAGATAATCTTCAAACTCAAAAGCTGCCTTTGAAATGGATCCTAAGGTTTGTGTGTTTGGCCCCCATGATTCCCCATCCGTAGCTTCCTCAGTCATTCTTCAATGAAATTTAATCAATTGCTCAAATCATATTTACATGCAAATAATTCTAGATATCAATAATCCATCGATCTCATAACAATAACAAAAAGACACTAACAGTTGAAGAGGAGTGACATCGGTGAGAGCTAATCGCGCCGTTTTAAGCTTCTCTTTGAAGAAAAAGGAAGCTTGTTTCTTCAGCTCAAGAAACGAAGGTGTTCCCATGGAGATGCTGCTTCGGTTTGTGTTCATCGTCGACATTTCTCTTAGAGAGAGAGAGACTTTTTTTTTGTGAATCTATTTCATACTGTTTGAGTAGTTAGTTCAGAAACCAAATTATTTTTCTAGATTGGTGAATGATGAATAAAGGAGACAAGCAAAACAACAAAAAACTTTATTTAAATCAAGAAAGTCCAGATCTGTGATCCAAAAAGGTCTTGAGTTTGAAAATTTGAATGATCGTTGATCGTTTTATTGCTAGATAAGAAAAGTCAGCAATTTCGTACCAATTACCATTACTTCCACATTCATTGGCCTAAACCTAACCGGTCTGATGTGATTCATATTATAACGCGGAGTTTATTTGTTGGGATAATTTAATTCTTTTTTTATATATACTCTTTCAAAATTACGTTGCTCCAACAAATAAACTTTTTATAAAACATATAAAACACCACAGTTCTTAACTAGACACAAGAGTTCCAAAAGTTAAACTTTTAGAAACGAATAATTTCAGATTAGAAAACAAATAACCAAAAATATTTATTGTACAAATTCAAGTAACTGATTTAAGCTTCGAATCGAGAAATTCATTATTTCTTTTTTATCTGAAATTATAAACCAAAGACTTTGGAGAGATTGGCCGCAAGAAAGAGAGAAGAACACTAAAAAAATGTAGAAGAAAGAGTGAGAGAAAACCATTGTAAAATATAAGCTTTAGGTGGGTTTTCTCGGGTAGTACAGAAAGTAATACAGAGAGTGATACATAGTGAGTTGTTGAGCTTATATTCACTTGTATTCTTGTACTTCGTGTTCTTCTCATAGTGAATGGTTGAGGGACCGTTTTCCCTCTACAGAAAGTAACTTCTCCACTTTGGAAGGTGAACTCTGGGTAAACAAAATCTTGTGTGCTCCTCTCTTTCTTTCTAATCTCTCTCTACGTTTCGTTATCTCTGTTTCTGTGTTAGTCCCTCTCTGTTTCGAATCAAACCACTTCATGTCTTGGTCTGTGTTGGTTTAAGCTCATAAAATCAGAGTATTTGAGCCTCTAAACCTAACATAACCCAACACTTAATGCAGCCACAAAACACCAAAACTTCATGGTTTCATCCCTCACATAAACCCCCAAAAAAACCATCGACAAAAAAAATTCTCTATCACCAAACCTAAGAATCTGATGGTAAAGCTTATGAGATGAAGAGATCCTTTTAAGCTTAACCAATAGACACGTAGCAAAGGTAGTTTGTAGGAAATGTAGTTTTTTACAGTTGGTTACACTTTGTGCAATCAAGAATGCACCTTTGTTGGAGCTTGAGCTTCTCATTCGACCATCCATTCATCAAAAATAGCTAGAGCTTTTGACATGTACTTAATATGGAAGCTAAAATTTGGCCAAGTTCTATGCTTAAACATAGCACCCATAAGCTAAGACTCCTGATAAACATAAATAATTTTATTCAAACGATGGTTCTTCATGCTCTTCATTGTCCAATCAAACACACTAAATTTGCTATCTTCTTACGAGACCGTACTTTCAAGGATTTTTTCTATTGTGGAGAATAACTTTACCATGAGAATCTCTCAAAGCCCAGACACCTCCTATCTTATTATGCTTATTCTAAGAGTGTCCAATGTTGCACTTAAGCCAACCATTCCGTGGACAGTTCGATTTGGTAACTTTAATCTAAATACTTGACAAATGAATATCTTTTGACTCATCAAGGACTTCTTGAGCCAAGAACCAATTTGATACATTCGTTATATCACATACCTGTAATCTTTTCCAAATCATTCATAACACCCAAGGGATGAGTCCTCGAATATAGAGAGGGATACTCATCTCCTCTTAATGGACAACACATAAGAGAAATTTGAGTACACATATTCATGATGGAACCTTGTCTCTGGCCATGGAACATTAGATACTACCCACACTTGTCTAGCTGATGTACACACAAAGAGAACATGATTAGTATTTTTCCTTCAAATCTACAAGTTTGACACATGATATCCCCTATAGCCCGTCTTATAGATATCATATCAACTACTTAAATTAACATTTTTAATGGCCATCCACAATAAGTTTTTTATTTAAGGGTGCTTAAAGATCCCAAATCTGATATGATAACCACTAATTGAAAGTAGAAAGGCTGCTTCCATTATAACTCATCATTTTTTCCAAGTTAGCCAACCACAACCCACTTTCCAATGCATAATCGCCACTCTTAGTGTGATTCGAGACCCAATAATCTATCTAGAACATTACTGGTTTCTTTTTTAGTTGAAGATCCACATCTCTTTGTAGAATATATCATCAAAACTTCCTTTCTCCACTCTCTAAATCTTTGATCAATAAGGTCACTTACCCTCTTATTTATATCAATGAGAATGTTTTTCATCAATGGTATCCTAAGCCTACCATCATCCAACCAGGGGCCACACCATACTCTAATTGATCTCCCATTCCCAATTAACTTAGACATTCCAATAATTCTTTAGTAAAGAGGATGTTTCTCCATGCAAAAAAAAAAAGATTTTTTCCAGCCATAGCTTAAAGAAAATTAGAATGTTAAAAGTACTTGCTTTTTAATACTCTAACACACAAATAGAGAGGGTTAAAACATTTTACATCTATGAACCCTAGACCCCCATTCTCCTTGGATATGCACAACTTCTCCCAGCTAATCCAATATATCGTCCACTGAATTCCACGAAAAGTCAGCCATAACACTTGATAGGGAAGAACAAGTTGCTTTAGAAAGCTTTAAGAATGACATAGCATAGACATGCATGACAAGGGCAACAACTTTCAATAATATTATTTATTCCCAAAGAAAGTGTACTAGCAAACTATTGTGACATTCTGGATTTCAATCTATCTTTGATATAGGCTAACATATAACACTTTTATCCACTTACCATTCAAGAAGCCTTAGATAAGTACATGTACACCCTATTAACATGATATCCATCGAAGCCTTAATACTAGCCTTTGTTTGCTCATCCACCTATACCCCAAAGAAAATATAAGACTTCTCTGGAATTAGACTTTGACATGTAGCAACTCTATACGTCTCCAAAATCTTCTTAAGTTCATTACATTAGCTTAGGTCAGTCTAACAAATAAAAAACTATCATCAGCAAACAAAAGATGATGAACAGAGGATCCATCATCATAAAATCTCATACCACTAATCCTTTCTTCCTGCCCAGTTTTAACTACCAGGTGCGTCAAACCCTTTGTACACAATACAAACAAGAAAGAGGAGAGAGCATCCCTTTGCCTCAATCCCCAATGAGGCACTATCAAACCATGGGGTGATCATTGATTAAAACTAAGCAACTGATTGCACACATAACATAATCCAACCATTCCACTTTTTGAGAAACCCTAAAGCAGATATCATAGCCCTAAGATAACTCCAATCTACTCTATCATAGGCTTTTGACATGTCTAACTTAATAACCGTAAAATTCTTTGACATCTTAGGGTGGGTACTGTGACTATGAACAATTTAATGGACAACCATAATATTATATGAAATAAGCTTATCAGCAACAAAGGCATATTGGAAAGACTAATTCATATAGAAAATGTTGTAATCTTTCTATCAGGATCTTTGAGATGGCCTTGTAGATGGTTGATGATATAATATTAGATTCCACCTCTCTTATTCCACACGGTTTCAGGTTTAATAAATTGAATGGATGATGACTGAAGGTAGAGATGAGGGTGAAATTCTGCTGATTGATTCCACAAACATCAATCGAACAAGACAGCTTAATTCCACAAGCAATCTGAACAAGATGGATCGAAGGCATCACAGAGATTATGGAAAGATCTTTGATACAGCAAAAACACTCTCCCTAAACGAGTCACACGTTCAAGAACAAAGCAAAGAGATAGCAAAGTAACAACAACTTTGGAGAAGAAAACTTTCATTGACATTAAAAAGGTTCAATCATTACACGGTGCAAGGGACCTTATAAAAGGGTCCTATCAGCTTAGACCTAACTTAGGTCGACACAATAAACAGCAAAAGACTCTAAAAAAGTTTGCCAAGACATTGTAACTACTAAAGTTTGCCAAAATAAACAAAAAACTACTTAAACTATTAAAGACGTGGCTGAAGCTTGAACTGTGGTTTCTTGCAGCCTTAAATACCACTGAGATACTCTGGATTACCTGCACAAATTCATAATAAATAGAAGTTACCTTTTTTGCATTCGTATTGGCTGATTTTGAAGTTGAAGTCTTCAAGGCTGATACTGATATGTCCAGCTTGAAGTATTCGATGAATTCTTCCTATTGAGGTCCCTTGAAGTCAAAATAGTTGAGATCTTTAAGTGTTTTCTCGTGCTTAGTTTTAGAATCTTCTTCTTGTTCCATTTGTTCTCTATCAGCTAAACAGCTTGTTTTCGTGGTATTTTATAGCTCCAACATGATCTTGGTGAAATTCTTGATTTTCTAAACTCCATCTTCTGCCAAGTAAATAGTCTTACATTTGTTGATTTTTACTTTGGTTGATTTGAGGTTGGCATTTCTTGATACGATATCTTCCATAAAGTCTAAATCGGGTGCCTTGGAGCTTTGTTGAATATTTAATATTTATGGAGAGTTTCTGAACGAGACGCTTGGATTCTTTGTGTTTAGGAGGAACTTTGCTGCTTTATAGGCTTCTTCTTTTAGCCTCCTAACTTGGAATATGTTATTGTGATTCTCTTAACCTCGGGTACTCGATTTTGATAAATGCTTGATTTGATAATCGTATCAGCTAAACATAAACTTATTGGTCCCAAATTCCCTATAAATATTTCATTGGTCTTCTGGAATCAAACACAAATATATATATATATATGATAGTAATTTTTTATTGTTTCCATTGTTGTACCAGTCACAGATTGATTAACAAGTAGTAATAAAAAGTAGAAAAATTCATTTATAAAAGAAAGCGAATTAGCACGGTAGTGTGTAAGTCCATATGACTCTCCTTTTCACCGAGTGAGTGAATAGTGAATACGGTATAGCAGTAGATCTGGCCGTACATCCACACGCGCGCTAAGCAACTAGATCTCAAGATCCGACGGCTCTGGACACCCCGAAAATCTAGCGAAAATTGACCTGAGAATAGCAGATCTGGACCGTCGGTGCACAACTTGGTGGGTCCCATAACTGCACCTGTCACGCACTTCCTATATTCTGCTGAGTTTTTTTTCTTTTTTAAGTGACTGGATTCCATTCTTATTACTTTTTGTGGAAATTTCACCAATTCCCAAAATCTATAAGTTTAGTTAATTATAAATACCGACAAAAAACGATTAAATAAAAATCCACGTATTCACACCTTCTCACAAAATCGAATTAGTTACTTGACTCATCAAATGCAGGTTCAATTGTTTTAGCAAATTATTAAACCAAAAGAGAGAATAACAGAATGTTGATGACAAAACAAAAAGGTAGAGACTGTTACATGATGAAGTATAAGGGCATCTTTATTGGGAGTATATTAGGGGTTGTTAAAATATAAAATTATTAAAATTTGAGTAAAAGGAAAAAAGAGAGTGTTTTTTGTTGAAATAGTGGGGTGTATTGAAATATAAAATTAATAAAATTTGAGTAAAAATAAGAGATAGTGGAGAGAAAGTTTGTTTAGGTTATATGTTAAGAAACTTTTGGAGAGATTTTTATGTGTGTTTAAATATAAAATTAATAAAAGTTGAATAAAAGTATGAAAGAGAAGGTATAAAGTTGAATAAAAATAAGAGAAAAAGTGTGTTTTAATAATTTTATATTTTAAGAACCGCCTAAGAAACCATGGCCTAATGCACCTAAGATTTTATATATCAAACGTTAAATTTGAGTTGGATTAACATCCCTCGGTCAGATCGATTATACTACTTGAAAATATGACTCAAAGCTCATGCATTACATTGCATGCATATCAAAGTGAAAATGAAACATTTTATAGGTCGTAAGAACGACATGGGTTTTACCCAAAAACGCCCATTCAATCCAAATTTACATGGGAATGTGATTTGTTTTTCCCTGAAATAATTACTAAAATAACATTATGACGTATACAAATCAATGAAAACCTTGTAAAAAAATCCAGTAAATAAGCCCTAATCGAAGGCAAAACATTTATGGGATAAAGAAGAAAAAAATCATACCAAAAATACACAAGAAATTGCTATACAACACCACCACAAGACCAACAAAACACGTGTCCTTTTTACCGCGCCGGATGTAACTATCTCACGCGGTGGCGATACAAGTCGCGACGGCTGCTCATCAGAACTCTCCGGCGACAAAGAAATCTCATGTGGAGGAGCACTCACGGGTACGGGTTGACCCGATTTTGGAAACAGCTCCTTAGGCAAAAGCACTTTGGATACTCCAAAAACCGAAACCGGGTTCTGATCAAAAGCCGTTTGAGTCACAACGGCCAAAACCAAACCCGAATTGATCGTCACGATCGACCCGTTAACCCGAGAAATGTTGAGAGTGTAAGACCCAGCTCCCATTTCCTCAGTGGCTAATGTTGGCTGAACCGGGTTGGTTATCGACTCGAGAGATCCGAGTGTGTAATACGAATGGAGGACATGGAATTTGAGCACGACGGCTTTCAACTCCGCCGCCAACGACTGGAGGTTGACGTTAGAGGGCAGATCGGAGAAAGCAGAGTCGGTGGGGACGAAGACGGTGATTCCGGCGCCGTGCTCGTCTCTTTCGAATTCGGTTATGACTCCGGAGGCGACGAGGAGGGAGAGAGCGACGTTGAAGTTATGTCCGTTGATTAGTATCTGCGTGAGGTTGATTCCGGCAGGAGGAGGGGAAAGAGAAGTTCCCGATGACGGAGGGGGAGTGAGAGTCTCCGAGGCTGTGATATCGATTCCGGCAGGGACGAGGAGTGAGTCGACGGAGAGGACGGTTATGTTTGGAGGTTTGGTTTCAAGAAGCTTTAAAACGGTGACGGAATTAGTGGAGTGTGGAGATCCGATCGCGACGGAGCCTGAAGCAGGGTCGCGGGTCACGTTAACGGATCCAGATCCGGCGAATGCACGACCGGAAGCTTCGTATAGAGTAGTGACGGTGGAGCCTGAAGGTGGAATGCGGCGGAGATCGGAATCGGAGAGGAATTGAAGGAGGACATTGAAGCGGAGGAGATCTGCTAGAGCGGAAGGAGGTAGGCGGCGCGTGAGACCCACGGAGGCGGAGGAGAAGTGAGAATTGGGAACGGCGAGGAGTGTGAGTGAGTTTCTTCCGGAGAGTTCGGCGGCGATGCCGGACGAGACGAGGAGGTTGGAGAAAGTGGAGAGATTGGGGAAGGAGGAGAGGACGGAGGTGACGTTGATGGCGGCGACGGTGGAAGAGAGAAGGAGGAGTAAATAGGCGAATGCGAGAGGGGTAAAATGGGAAATGGAAAATACGGTCGCCATTATAATTGAGTTAGGTCATGAGAGTGGTAAAGAGAAGGAAACAGAGTGGAAGTGGATAGAGAGAGAGAAGAGGAGTGATAAGTGAAGGTTGGTGAACGAAATTAAAACAGCTTTGGGAATTGTATCACGCGCGGTGTAGCGCAAGTGAGGTGCACGCTCGATTTCAAAAGCGGACAAAACAGATGTCACTGTGTCAGAGGGAGAGTGAAAGATGCTTCTGTGGACTTCTAGTGATTAGATTTTGGTGAGAAGATAATTAAATTTTTAAATAAATAATTTATTTGTGTGGTGCCCACGTGGGTATCGTTTAATAATATTGTCTTTTGAAGCTTTTTCATTTGCATGTGAGTTTTATAGCTATGAACATCCAATCTATTGTTGAAAAAAATCAAAAACAACCATTTTTTTCCTGCAATGTTAGTGGTTATGGATAAATGTATAATTTAGTGAAATTTAATGATGATGTATTGTAAATTTTGAAGAATTAATTGATGATTTAAGTAAAATAGATAGATTTGGCGGAATTTAAAATATTATTTTGAATAAATGAAAAAGTTAAAATTTTTAACTAATTAGTTAAAAATTTATAAAATAACTAGTTAAAAATTAGGTTAATTAGAAGAATATTATTTTAGGAGGTAAAAATTAGGTAAGTAACATGTTCAAAACTATATTTAGCTAAGTAATAAAGAGAAACAAAAATATGACGAGATTATTCTTAAAATTGTAATTAAGATAAATATAAAAGAAAAATTTTTTAAAAATTTTCCATTAGTTTCATCTAAAAAAATTGTTGATATGCTTGTATCTATATATAAAGTAGATATGCGCTTTCCACTATTATTTTGAAAAAAATTTAGTGAGAAGATGTCAAAAATAATATATAGTATATATGTTATAACACTATTTTCAAAACTGTTTATTCAATTGATTTGTGAATATAGTTAACTATTTTCAGAAAATAGTTACAAGTTTATAATTTAACTATATTCAGAAAATAGTTTTCAATTTAAAATATAGTTAACTATTTTCATAGCGTAGTTATCTATTCTACTAATTTTATGACATAGATGACTACATGAAAATATTGATAATAATTATTTATTTAAACAAATAAAATTGACTACGTTCATAACATACATTGTTAACTATTATCATAAACATAATTATTTATTATAATGAGAAAATAACATAAATAGTTAACTATTATCATAAGTTATATACATAGTTAATTATTATCAGAAACATAATTACCATTTCCGGATATAGTTAACAATGTCGATTTTAGCGGGGTTCAATTTGACGTAGAGAGATGATGACAGTGAAAAGTTGAAGAGAAGAAAAGAAATAACATTTTAATTTTTGATTTAAAATTTTGATCCATCATAAATTAATATAAACAAGATGGAAGAGAAATATGAGAAGAAAAAGAAGGATAGTAGAATAATAAAAGAAAAAAAAAGTGGGCATATCATGAGAGGAAGAAAAATAATGAGAAATTTCAAAAAATGCCACTTTTCAAGTGCTACTTTACAAAAATATCACATTTTTGAAATCTTTATAAAAATGACACTTTTTCAAAATTATTTTTTTTTATATTATTTATGTTTGGGTTAATTATGTTCTATTAGGGTTTAGTTTTGAACGTTTAGGGGGTTTTAGGTGTCAAAATAATTTTTAGAGTTTAGAATTTTAAGATATATGCTTTATAAATCTATAATTAGTGGCATTTTGTAAATGGATACTCCTAAGTGGCATTTTGTAAATGGATACTCCTAAATGGCATTCTTGCAAATGTGCACACAAAAAATGGCATTTTTGTAATTGCCCCAAGAATAATAGAACACATCGAGAGAAGATGGAGAGGGAGGAGACAAGAGAAGAGAGAGATGAAGGATTAGATTAGGGTTTGAATTATGTTTTTTTTTATTGTAGAAAAAATTGTATAATTGCATAAAGGTATTTTTGAAATTTTAACTAGGTTATGTGTTATTCATCTAATTATGTGATTGTTAGATATTTAATTATGGCAACAAAACCTAATATACATGCTAATTTCTCTTTAAAATCATAAAATAGCTAATTTGAAAAATATTACATATTAATACAAATATAAAAAAAAGAATATTTGTAATAATTTGTCAAATATGCGTGTTATAGTTTTTATAGTTTTTTCGCTAAATTGTAAATATCATTTAAAATAAAAATTTTGGATTACAAACTGTTTGTAGAACAAATTGCTACAAATATGATGTTGATCCCATGGAGAAAAAGAAGAAGATTAAACGCATGTAAACAAAATAATAATCGGTACACCATACACGTTCAACACTTTCAGCAATGAATCTTCCAATCCCGAAAAATTAGCGATAATGATCTTGAAATTAACGTACCAAAATGCAATATGGAAGCCAGAGAAAGGGAAGCAACAATGAAAGGTCGATGAAATGCCGATGTCGCTAAAGAAAACACGTTCATCTGATAGCATAAACTTAAAAAGATCCAAATGTCGGCAATCAACTAAACAAAGCTATCATCAACACCCGTTTACGAAGCACATCAGGAAGCGTAGGAACTTTCGGAAGACGCAACATAAGCTTTACCAAGATCCCCACTCTGATGTTGGCAGGCGCTACACAAATTGATTTCTAGTATCGAGCCTTACTAGGTCCTCTTTTCTCGAGGTAAAACATAACAACAACCATAACAAGACCAAACTCAACCACACTAACGATTGATCCTCAAGCAAAAGAAACCAGGTAACATTGCTCTAATCTACATACTAGACAACTAAAAAGAGATGAATAAGCATACATCTGATCCGAGAAAACTCATCGTAATCGGCCATAGAGCTCTCGCAGCAACAACACTGAGAATTTTTTCGAACCTAGATAACAACCTAAGCAATCACACCTCACCATCAAATGAGATAAAATTGAGATCTCGGACACAAGCATCAAGCCCACGCAAATCCCAAAGAAGAACACGATGCAAACGGTGAAGGGATTTGTCCTCTAGAATTCCAAACCAACTGTTGAGAAGGAACCTGTGCTAACTTGGATATCTATGCATGCCTCCGACCATATCTAAGGAAGAGGCGATAGACTAAATTTCCTCCTAACCGAGACCAAAGAAGATTGACATAGAACTAAAATCCCAACGGAGGAGGAGAAGGTGGATCATCACAGACTTGGCCAAAACTGGCCGCCACACCAGCACAGTAAGAGCTGAAACTGATACCACACCAGCATAGTAAGAGCTGAAACCGATACCACACCAGTTATATGCCGCCTATGTTCGAAAACACGGCCGCCGCAGCGGCGGTTAAACGCTCGACAGTCGGGAATCGCCGCGATTTCGATGTGTTCGGTCAAAAACTCGGAATGTAAAAAAAAACTTAATTTCTTATCTTTTGAAGTTCACAACAAGTTAGTTTTGGTTAGATCTACAAGTTTTATGTGTAAAAGTTAAGAAAAATGATGATTTATGCGAAGAATAATGGAGGCAGCCGCATATTAGGGTTTCAGAACATGAAGGGTTGGGGATGAAGATGAAGATGAAATGAGGTTTATACCCCTCTTTAAATAAAAATAAGAAAATTAACCAAATGGCTAGGAATTTGGTCGAACTCGCAAACAAATTGCTAAAGAGCAGCTACCTTACCACTAGACAACTGAAATTTATTATTATATCTCGCTAACATAATATATAAATGTATCTAAAAAAAATACAAACCGTAAAACTAATTTCCGATTAACCGCTGTATAATCTCTGATTTGTTAATTCGGTGTTGTGTCCAACCCAACCGCCCCATTAATGTCTAGCGAATTTTCAAACCTTGTATGCAGCTAGTTAATGACGTGTATTAGCAAATCATAGATCTGTTCTTTTAACTGTTTGATAAAATCACCAAAAAACTAGAAACGATTGGTTTTTAATGAAATGACCAATGCGTTTATGTTTGATAATCATTTCGACCATTCATAATCATTCGACTATTCAGTAGTTTTGTGTTAAGGTTAATTGCTTTTTCCTATCTATCATCTTGATAAACAAGTTTGTGTTTTTTTTCTTAATCGATTTGTTTTGTGTTTCGTTTCATTCTATATTTAGTCTTATTTTGTTATTCTATTTTAAGATTGAATGTGCTACTGTAGTTGCTTTTGTTATATAATACTCCCTCCGTTCCGTATTGTTTGTTGTTTTAGAGATTCAATTTTGTTTCATTTTATTTGTTGTTTTTGACACTTTTTATGTAAAGTTAATAAAGTAGTATTGGAATCTGGATAAAACTTTTTCCAACGATTCTTTTTTCAAAAAGTGACTATTTTCTTTTATGAAGTCCACCAACATACCAAACTATATTTACTGCATTATTATCTTTCCAAAAAAGTTTGTCCATAATGTCACTATATAAAAGCAACGTAAATTTGTGATATGAGTTTCTTATCAAACCAAAGTTTTCTACAAAACTAAAATGGATCAAAAAAAGAAAGTGGAGGAAGAAAAAAACTATTCAAGAGATGTGAGAAGGATCTACGAAACACGAGCAGATTTCAATCGAAAATTGGATTTAAACAAGTTACCATCTGAAGAAAAGAAGAAGAGCTTCATCCCAACAATGAAAATGAAGAATTTGTAGAGGAGATGCTGAAGATGTATTTTCCTAAATTTTTTTAGGTTTAATATGTCTTCTTTCTTTTATATGAAGTTTTCTTGATTTCTATCTCTAATGGGTTGGCAGAAGTTCTAAATGTAAGGAGAAGAAGATAATAAAATTATAAAAAAAATTAAGTTTAAATCAATAAATAAAATCTTGTGACAAATTTATATTTTCAGTTTTATTTAAAATACATATAAGTAATTTTATTTTAAATACATATAAGTAATTTATGTAAATTTAATAAACTAAAAAACAGATCAAATTAAATATAATCAAGAGCATCTAGCACTTATATAAATTTACGTACCAAGATCATATGCCTTAGTAAATAATCACATGCCATGAATCAGTCAAATCAGTTAACAAAGTTTAAAGCTGAAAATAAAATAAAAATCAATAGTACCATAATAATAAAATGAAACCCATATAAAATGTAAACAATCCAAATGACAATAAAAACAACGATGGAAAAACATAACAATACAAAAGTTCAAATCAACTCCACTAGTCCAATGAACCTAATATTCTCATCGCATTTTGGACCACCATAACGTCACAGTTTAATTGTCTAGGAAGACGATCATCACTTTCCAAAACTGATTTGCTCATATGAGGTATCTTGTATTTGTTTGATCCTCCAACTTTCATGATCTCTTGCATGCATGATTGAAGAGTTAAAAAAATGTTGTTTACCTTTTTTGTGGAGTATTGGTCAAAAGACTTCTCTACCGCACGAACAAAATCTTCTATGGTTTTTGGGCACTCCTTGTGTTGCAGCGATTGAATGGCACTGAAAAAACCAAGATCTAATATATTTAGATCTGGTGAGTTTGGTGGTTGACACATCAACTGAATATTAAAACCCTTTTTTGATGCAGCTTCTTGAAAATCTTTATCCCCACATTCAACATGTGTTCTTACATTGTCTTGCTGAATAAAAATGATCTTCCTTGCATCTTCTTTTGGCCACTTTTCATGAATAGCTGGAATGACTTTTCCAATCAAGAATGCTTTGATATCTTCTCTCTTGATAGACGTCAATGCTTTGCATTCTAAAGTCCCAGCATCTCTGTTTTTACTCCGTCTTTTAGCTGGCTCCATAGCAACAAACGGAAATACTCCAATTTTTCCAGAAAATACCTCTTTTCCTTCTCCATCAAATCTTGGACAAGCCATAGCAGCTAGAAACATTACTTTTCCAATATAATTCTTGCTTTGACATGTACGCAATGGCTCTTCTTCAGCTGGAAGTAGATAGTATTTCTCTGATTTCCTCGTCATATAAAACAATTTTTCATCGATATGCACAATATTATACATATCAATAAATTTTGGCTCATAAGGCAAAGTACTCTCATCCAACATAGAG